>KZ063324.1:45108-57303 GCA_002091835.1 Anopheles maculatus | reverse complement strand
ACACACACACACACACACACACACACACACAAACACACACACACACACGTGAAGGGAAAGTCGTCTAAGGTCAACTCACCCGTAACCCAAATCGAAGCCACTCGGGCGGAAGTAAAAATAGGTGAGACGTAACGAAATGGAAACTACACACGGCCAACCATGTTGACCTTCACGACTTGGGTGTACGACTTTGGGATTGGTAGAAGATGAATATCACATCTTACCGGTGTTCTGATCCTTGTCCCCCATGATCCATAGCAAAACTGTCTGACCACCGACTGGTCAGAGATACATGGGGCATGGAGTTGGAACAGTGCTGCGATTATGCTTAAAGCGTACCGAAGATAGATGAAAAGTGGTTTTTTCCTATTTTTCCCTGTCTTGTCTTTTACGCAGACCGTACAAGCACATCCGACTAATGTGAACGCATCCCACATACCGATGCGGCAAATGCCTCGATGCGTACGGGTAATGTAAATTGCATTCCAACCGTAGCGAAAACAGAAGGGTACGGCTAAGTGTTATAGATTTTTGTTTTTTTTTGTTTGTAGCTTGATCAAAAACTACGCAACCCTTATTGAATTTTAAGCAAATGATTTATGTTTTCCCGAAAAAAAATCTTAGTCTCGTGGGTTAAAAGCCTAATGGAACGTTGGAACTATTTATTGACGGCTTTATCGTAATGCTCTTAGGTAGGGTTACCACCGGAAAAATAAAATATCACACATAGTTCATCAGGCGACTAATGTCTGTCCGTCCCAAGGAAAGAAAGCTATTTGTTGAGCTGTATATTTTTTCCATTTCGATAACCGGATCATTAGAATTGAATCTTTTATTATTATTAATCAATTATTATGGAACAGTGCCGTACTGTCAGCACTGGTTGTGTTGAAATTGTACAATAATCACAAGGCATTTCCTTCTTGTGTTTTACCTTACCTTGGGTATACACGGTTGAAGATGGGGTGATTAGTTGTAGAGGACTAATCGCAGTTGTTGCGCATCGTAGCAGGTGGATTTCTTATTTTGATCCAGATCTATTGGTGTAGCCTTTGTTTCATTAGAGGTTGGATGGATGTCCGGATTCGGGCTGAAACAAGACATCCTTAAACATTACTTTGCCCTTGTACAGTGTTCTCCAAGCAGCCCAGCAATCATATTTCAAGACCAGGTTGAGGTCAACATCAAATGCCAAAATGAAAGATATGTTTCAATTCGTGGGTAGAGTATCGAATCCACTGGTCACGAGGTTAAAACCATCGAACACTCCCGAATCCATTGCCAGTGCAACCGAACTCGTTGTGTCAAGGCTGGATTGGAAAACGCTGTCACAATGTTGATAAGTCTGCTTTCATTTAACAGCAGTGTGAACGTTGTCCTCGAATGCTTATGCTCCGTCAACAGATCACCCGAGGAACTACAAAAAAAAAACATTTTTTTTCTTAGGTGACAACATTCAGGATAACAAAAAAAAAAAATGGGGAAGAAATTAGGATTGTAAGGATTATGGGGATGAGGTATCATAAGATAAGACGTTTGTCTGATGGATCGATAGATGAGCCGCATAGTGCTGAGGTCTCTGGTAGCCATCACTTATTTAATTTCGGTTCCCGATAACCCGTTCTTCTTGTGATGCCTTCAACTGTGCTTGCCTAGGAGAGTCTTGCGGTTTTAAATGCTACGCAGGACCACTGCACTGCAGTCGCACCACTGCAGCCACATACTTTTTTCTGAACCAGAATTACACACTGTAGATGACCGTTAAATGCAAAATGATCGAGACATCATTCGTATGATCTATGTAGACAAAAGGTCTTTTTTATGCGCTTCTAAAGTGTCTTAAATAAAATCTGCTCATGAATCGACGAACTGTCAATGGAGCTGTAGGTAAGCTTGAGCAATAATATGCTTACTTATAAGGCGCTTCTGAAGGATGCAACAACGCCATCACTGTATCTAAGTTCGGGCCTTCCGCACCTCCTCTGTCCATGTAGATGGCCTAAAAGAACTTTACGGGTTGAGATGGCCGATTCCATTTCATGACATGACCACTGAAGCCTTGCGAGTCTAATTCACAGGCCATTGGTGAGGCTACCGTACAGCTCGTAGAGTTCGTCATTGTAGTGGTTACTTATGAGCATCTTTCTCTCGAACGCAGCTGAGAGTCAGTTTTGGATACCGTCCATGTCTCAGAGGCGTTTGGGAGTACTGGGACTATAAAGGTTCTATTCAGTCCCAGTTTCGTCCGTCGAGGCAGTTATTTTGGAGAAGTATCCTGAGGCTCTAGTACGATCAATTGGCAGCCAGCACCCTTTAGCGCAATTCCCAGTGGCGGATCAACCTAGGTGCGGAGGGAGTGGCCGCTCGGGGCCTCGCCGGTTAGGGGGGCCTCGCCGAAAAGGAAAATCTCCAAGAACAGAAAAATGTTCCAAATCAACGAGGGCCTCATAGTTGACGGGGCCTCGCAAAAAAAGGCCTTTGAACACACCAACCCTCCCCCCCGCCCGTCACGTCCTTTGAAAGAAGCACTTTGTAAGGGACCTCCTGATTGCCAATGACCTGGTGGTTTCAGGGACCTCGGGTACAGGGCAATTTTTGTAGAGGGCCTCGTTTCTACACAAGGGGCCACTTTACTACACAAATTTCATCAGGTGATTTAATTTGGTATTTGATAATACTATACAAAACAGTAAAAGTTCTTCAATGTTTGATTCCTCATAAAACTGACAGCAAGTAGCTGATAACGGTTGCGTCAGCAAACACAGTTTTACTAAATAACTAAAGTACCATTGCACACTACCATTGGGCACAATTTATAACAAATTTGTCGTATGTTTTATTGTTACATCATTCAGTATGATAAGATGACCTTGGTGGGTTACACACGTACCGATTTCTTCTGCTCACATTTGTCCACATCATTGTGTAACACTTTCTAATGTCAGGTTGCTGTGAAACCTTTCCTATTGCAGGTCATTTTACACCTGCCTTACAACGAGCTTGTAAGACAGGCGGCTAGAAGGAAACACTGCAGGCAAAATCTCACGCAACGAGCGCGATTTATTCAATTGAAGCACAATTTTTCATCCATCCAATGAAACGAGCTTTAAGTGGGTATCATTCTTCACCTGAAGTACCATCTTGTGCGTGATTGTGTAAATCTTGCACACCGCTTGCCTAGTCGAGACAGTGTAAGAAGTGGTGTGCCCGCCAGGGGAAATAACCACGCGCCAGTAGGTGATGAAACGCAGGTTGGGAAAATAAATAAACAGCGAGCCCTACCAAGGTGCAGCAGTGGAGCAAGCTCTCGCGCCTCGTAAAGCTTTCGGCAGCATCAGTTGAATCAATTATGCCAATGATTTGGAACCGTGCGTTGTACTTTTGCTCGCTCGTTGCACATACACTGACACTTACTAGCACACACATACACACACACATACACAAGTAAGGCTACTTCAGGGGCTGGAGAAGGTTAAGAAAATATGTTACCACCCGGTCGAAACAGCGCGTAATCCGAAGAGACGAAGTAACCGACTGTGTGGGTGTGTGCGGTTGAAGCCTGAGCGCTTCCCAGGTGTGCAGTTATTTTATGAAATCTCAAGCTTCATCCTTTAAACCACACCAGCACCAGCCTGGCTGGCAGGTTGCTTTTGTTCGTCTGTTGGTAGGCTTTTTTTCGTACTTACCAAACCACGCGCGCCACACGCTGCTCCGGCCTGCTCCCAAATGCAATATTCAACCGGCAAACGCGGGCTGTCTGCTCTTTAGCATTTGGTGAATTTTCACCTTCTTTCCATAATCGCATAATAAAGTAATCCCGGGGAACTAATTATTTGCGCACCGTCGTGCGTACCAGCGGCACATTTCGTTGACATTTGGCTTACCGGCTGTAGCGGGATATTAGGCTGTGTTTACTTTGCCTGCGAACCTACGGCACCATGATCTTGGTGTGTACTTTGATCTTGAGCCAGTGTTGCTTTTTGTCACCGTTACGTTAGAACGCGGATTGAAAAGTTGCTGCAATGGTAATGTTCTAGGGACGAATTGATTGCATTCTTACTGTTTCTGAGGTGGTTTAATTGATTAGCCGTTTATTGAATCTATAAGGTGAAGCATTGCTTAAGAGTTGCTTTATCAAACTTTACCGACAACAACTGCAAGTTTCTGCAAGTACTGTAGAGTAACCAAAACTAAGTATTCGTATAACAATCCAACTTACAAATTGGTCTATTGATTGTTTTGAATGCAGGATATTCAAACTAGGCGGGGCAGATGTCTATGCTAATCTTGATACTCTGCCTATCCGAAATTCTTAAGCGTAAAGTTGTTAACGCAGACAGTACGTGGGAACATAAAAACTAAAGGCTGAGTGCGGCGAATTGTTAAGGGCTCCAGGACCAGCATATGACAGCGTTCGGGGTATGCAAAGCTTAAAATACCAAACGCATTGCGCATATCCAAACGAGCCTCCTCTAAATCCGGCTCCAAATACCTCTAAATCTGGTTCACCCTTAGATCCAATGCTAGAACCAGATTACTGAGGCGTGCTCCAGCGACTCTAGAGACTGCAAGCATCTGATGTCTCGGATCTTGGATGCTAAACCGTGCTGCGTTTAAAGCATTTTACTGACATTCGACACCACGGTTGTTGAACGTTTAGTCCTGAGTGCAATAAAATTGTAAGCTCCTATACGCAAAAAACACGATCAAGCAGAAGTTCACAAGGACTGTAAATGAACAGCAAAGGAATACGCGAACGGACCCGGGTATGTTGTTTATTTATCTATTTATTTAATTTATAATATGACGGCCGTAGGCCGTATTGTCACCACTGCAGGTGATGACGAAGTACAAATTCATGAGATTTACAAGGCATTTCCTCCTTGTAATTTGCCTTATCCCGGGCATGCTCGGTTAAAGATGAGTATATATTGTTGTTGTAGAAGTTTTCAAAAGGATTTGGACCTCTAGGGTCAGTTTTTTCTCGAGCCGAGATGTATCTTTGACATCCTTTAGGCGATGAATGGAAACGCTCTACTAAATTTTACACTGATATCTACGAGATATGCTAGTGCAGGACATACACATTTTTAGCGTATTATGAAATGAGTAGCATGACACTGAAATGGTGCTACCTGATCATTCTAAACCCTTATCTGGCAGCACCGCTCTGTAGCGAAAAAACGATTTCACCTAGGCTTCATATTTGTGTTCTTCCCTTCACTAACACTACTGTCAAACCCGAAGCTATCCAAAAGCAAAGGACCTGGCATTTGTGGGCTGGCGTATAACACAGATCTTTTACAGACCCGGCAAAGTAGTGGAAAGAGATGGGTGGATATGTTTCCTTTATGAGTTCCCGTGCCACCAAGCCTGCTTCGCTCACTAGATTCAGTTTTCATCTGCGCGGTTTTCATTCCACTTCCGTGCGAACCTTCGGGTGCATTGTAATGAGGGCAGAGCGGTGTAAAGCACTGTTTTTACCGGGCCAATGTCTGCAGCTGGCATCACTGACATCTGACGCCCTCCGTCTTACATACCCCTGAAGGAAAATGGTGCGGCAACCTTGGCCTCAAAAGAACGCTTTATTTCTTTCCGCTTGTCCACAGACACACAGTGACCAGGTTTATGGTGCCGTTTCCACTTGGGATGAGCAGCAAAGCTTCTCGGTCGGTTTGTAGCACAATAGCAACACAGTTAGTGGTCGCCCGTCTCGAGAAGTGGCGGGTGGGTGCGAATGAAGGAATGAAAACAACAAGCAAATATGGTAAAAAGGTTGGAGAAATTTTAATTCGTTTTCTACGATTTGCTTATCTTGCGCTGCCCGATAAGGGTGGGCGAAGGTGAATGTCACGCTGGTCGGTCGGTTTTGGCTTTAAGAAATCCGGCACCACCGGTGTAAGTGTCTGGTGCCACATTTCTCCTGCGGTATGTTTCGGTGTTGGGTTTCCTGGCGCGTGGTAGTGGAATTTTCAGTTTTGTTTTTTGGAAAGCAATTTATTTTCGAATAGCATTATCTTGTTTTGATCGTTTTGTTTTCTTTTTGGAGCTTTAAACCCTAGTGTTGGTTTTCGTCTGGCTCCGTGCAGCGTCATTCTTTAAGTTTGGGCATTGAAATCTGTCTGCGAATGAAGTCTGCTGACTTTTCTGGGCTGTAGTTTATTAACTTATGTACGAAAAATGCTAAAGGAATGTACACAATTTTCAGCGAATTTCAGGTATTTTATTCACTATTTGTAAGATTCGCATTTTTGCAGTGCACAATGTATTTTATTTTATTTTTAAATATCAAGAAATTTGGTTTTTCAGATCAGTTTCAATAAGCGTTTGTTTTTAATTAAAATTTAAAAGATGTACATCAAAGCTGAAACTCATTAGCGGCCATAATGGACAATTAAGCGCGTAACCAAATTGTAAAACAAATACGTTTGTTAATAATATCACAACTCTTTGAAAACACATGTGAAAATTATGTTAAAGTATGTTGAAGAAATTTACTACAATAATAAATACGTCTCTTGGTATTTTTTTCGTGTTTTTTCACGTTTCAAATTTACAATTTTGATGTAATATTCTACTTTTTCGATCCAATCTGTTTATAACCAATATATTTTTAAAGCATTTAGACAAAACGTGATCACATTTTTGTGACATTTTAACAAAACTTGAAGAATTTATTTTTAGAAAATTTAGTAATTTGAAGCTAATTTTTTCACCAGAAAGAAGGAAAACTTAAACGTAGCTTTATAATGTCCTTATGACCTTTTTAGGAAATTGATTAGCATGATGTCAAACATGACAATTTTTTTTTTCTATCGTCGTACTGCCCGACGTGACCCGAACTCCCTACACTCACACTCCCTACTCGCCAGAATTAGTAGTTCGTGATCGCGTTGTCGGACCGTGTACTTCCGACAACCGCTTCGCCCGGTTGCAGGGTTAGCCTTCGCTGTTTTTCGTAACAATAGTCTTATATCTTCTTTGATATTGGAACAGACTTTTTCCTAACATTTTTGGATTGATTTTCCACATCCTTTTGGATTGACTTCCGTATCCGTAGCTGAACAGTATGTCATGTTGAAAAAGTCCAGATAGAATTTGATGCTGACTCCTTGGAATGAGTATCTTGTTCTGATACCATTTGGTCGCAGGATCGCCTGAAGTCTAATATGTCTAATGAATTATTATAACTACATATACATATTGATCATTCAGCTTGTGGTGTAATGAGTTCTTACCAATGAAGACAGGTTTATTCCAGACTGTGATAGTTTCTGTTAAAGTATCTGATTCGTTAGACATTTTATATCAAACTTCCTAAGCAACTACTACTTTACTGCTAGCATAAATATACCAATACGTACACAAATACTTATTCCAAGCCTATCAATAACTCTAACAATTGTACTTGTACTTATACGCTTGTATACTACACACATGAAATTCAACTAATAACACCTGGAGCGTGAGACTTAACTCCGAACATCAAGCCCATGAGATAAAACTTTTATGATAAGTCCGATCATAAAGGTGTTTTGTTAAATGTAGTGGTTTTAAAAGTTATATTTCTGCGATTACCGATGACAGTAGACAACGGACAGCGGCTTTAGCTTGAAATAAGTAAATTGATCAATAGATGCATTAGAGCGAAGCTTAACTAGAACCAATCATCAATTTTGAAGTTACATTCTTTAGCAAACTGTTGTTAGGTTAATAGGGCTGTAATGTGTTTTTCTTTTCGGTGCCAGCACTTGATAGCGTCTCATTTTCTCAACGGCCTGTAGTAACTTTTATCGTTATCGTTTCGGCCGAACTGTCCTGCTGCGTTGGGTGTGTCGCGAGCACTCTTCGTGTGTCACATCATAAGCAGTCACATCATTTTCGGCTTCACATTCTATGCTGTGAAACCTGCTTTTGATTGTAGCTGAATGTATAGCGCGTTATGCGAAGGGCACACATTCTAACCTTTTTTCGTTTTCTCTTGACTTTCTTCTAACGTCCGAAAACTTAACCCCGGGCTGCGTGTGGGCTGTTGAAACGAATGTCGCACATGTAGTGAAACGATGGGTAAACTCCATAAAGGCGAAGTATGGCAATAAATTTAGGATCAAAATGAAAAACACATAATGCTTAATTTATACCTTTGTTTTGATCAGATTCGTTTAGCCGCTTTTTCTGTGTTTTGGTTTCCTTCTTTCGTTCTGTTTTTTTTTGCGGCACTTCGATGTGAAGAGGTTTGCTCGGAACGGGATGAACGAGATGGCCAGACTTTTGCGATAGATCTAGAATGATTGAAACGAATGGGAGCGAGCAAGCAGTGAGAGTGGCAGCGCGGAGAGTCGTGGTAAACATTTTCCACTTCGAAGGAAGACATATTCATCCTAATGATGGAATATAGCGCCCTAGATGATGAGCTTGCTCCGGACGCAGAGTTTGGCAAATGCTTTTTTGCTTGTTTGCTTTTCTTCACAGGTTTGGCAGGGCGTTTTTGTTTTCTGTAATTTTCTTTCGGAAAGTTGCTTCAAATTTTGTCGATCCTGGGAGGGGGTTAAGTAAATTATTGTTATGATCGTGATGGAAAAGCGTTGCACGAGGCGCCTACATTCGAGCCAACCGTTCGGTCCAGACGAAATGAGTTTGACGTGCGTGTCTATCGTGCTTTTTCACGATCCTGCTTAGAAAACTGTGGGATCTGTCGGGTTTTTTTATAAAGTGTAATGCGAGCAAGAAGTGGAAAATGCGTTACGATACTGGTAGTTATGAGTTTTTGTGTTCTATAGCCTCTGAACTCTTTTACGTAGATACAATCAAGATGAACGCAATCATAAAGCGAGTGTTTTGTGTAAGGAATTAAAATATGATAGGACAGCTTAAAAAAAGTAAGATGTGAAAATTTTGTACAATATACCAAAGAAGAATCTTTGAATCAGTTAAGCTTAAGAAAACTTCAATTTCCACGCAGCAAAGGATGTTTTTTTATGCATACAGAACGGCGTGGCCATATTGCTGATAAAGGATTTTGTTGCCGAAGAATTTAAGTTTTATCCACAATACCCCAGTTTTGAGACCGTTATACTCAATATAATTTCGCAGTAATCAACTGTGTCGACGATTGATTATTTTAAAAAAAAGTTATAATAAAAATAAGCAAAAGATTGCAGTCATCAGCAAACGTTACGGTACAAATTGCTAGCAATATCATCGTTGAGCTATAAAAATTAAAAGCAACCCCAATATTACCATCACATTGACACCGTCATTTAGTTGTCGTCTGGTAGACAGATTTCGGCCTTTTGCCATGTACGAACGGGAAAAGGTTATAGCATAAATTGCCACCAAATTGACTTATCCAGCATGGTGTCTGCATACATGTTAGTTTTGTTTCTGTTTTCTAATGCTTTCACCCTAGCGAATAGAGCAGTAAAATAGGCGAAAGCATAAGAATAATGTTTGCGTCAGAGGAAACACGCTGGAAGGTAGAGAGTCTGGTCACCGTTTTCGCTCATTCCGGCTACCACTGTCAATTATCGTTAAAAATGGTTTGCTGGGTCCGTGTTGCACATTTGTTCGTAAAGCAGTGCATGGTTTCTATGGTGAGACCGATAAGGATATCTGGCACAGGTTCTGAAGTACCTGACCAGTGTGAATGTGTGTAAGTTCAAAAGGAAGGCTTTTTTACTGCTTTTGCTGACTCTGCGATGGAGACGCCTGGTTAAATAATAAGTTAAGAGTTGACGGGACTGAGAACCTGCTTGTTCAGTGTCTAAATCGTCTCTGATACCGTATATTTCCAGTATACAGTTCTTAACCTAAGCCTTACTACTACATTTACACTATACGCACTTATACTCTATTACGCTACAGTAATGTTCATAACTAATACATGTCTTTTTTCGGGAATAAAAAAGAATGTATCAGTTTTCTATTCAATTAAAACTGCTTCCTATTGTTATTGTGTGATCAGTTTATTGGAATAAACATGTGTAAAAGTATTGGAGGAATCGTGTTATAATGACTATAAATTTCATATTCACGATGGAGACGCATGGTAGTTTTGAATTAAACTTTAATTTTTGCTTTTCAAGTCTTATGAAATTGGAAGCATTTACTTTAATTACCCTGTGCCCTTCCTGTTGTTATGTTTTCATATGAATCAATCTTTAGCCATCCAGAAGTACGCACAAATCAAAAATGTTGAAATTCACGAACAGCGAAAACCGGAAGTAGGTCTCATCCACCAGGCGCCT
This sequence comes from Anopheles maculatus, assembly GCA_002091835.1. Lineage (NCBI taxonomy): Eukaryota > Metazoa > Arthropoda > Insecta > Diptera > Culicidae > Anopheles > Anopheles maculatus. Next base: position 47,056 of record KZ063324.1, on the reverse strand, counting down.
CCATGCGGCAGAAACACACCCACATCGAAATGGTAGTTTTTCTTTATCTCGTTTTGTTTCCTACTAGCTACAGTCACGATCGTGAATCTTTAGCGATGAAAGGAAACAGTCGTCATGGAATGGAATAAAGGAAAATTTGCATAAAATGCGAGCAAAACCTATTCGATAGCGACTCCCAGTTGGATGCCTCCATACCCTTGGCTGGACCACCGTGACGTGACTGCGGTTCATGAATGCTATCCATCGCAATGGGCTGTTTTATTTTCTTCCTCACCATCTTCGATTCACCAGACGTTAAGGAGGGGACACTGTATCGGCTTGGACACGCAGTTAAAATCCTGCCGTTTCGTCCGCACTAGCCAGCGCAATGGTTGGACCAGGGGTGACAAAAATCGACCTAACGAATAGTCGAGCGAGGGTTGATGGTAACGCAATGGAAATGGTATGAAATAAATAAAACCGAGATGTTATATGACCAGCCTAAGGCGGGACGCGAAGCGTGGGGCGAATTGTTAGCCGAGGCAGAAAGAGATCCCACCAGGAACGAAACCAAGCTTGGTGGTTGGAAAGATGAATCTAGATTTTTATCTTATGCGGTCCGTGTCTAGTTGCGGTCCACGGGAAAGACTTCTTCTTGATTGCGATCGTCTTCTGCCTGGGTGTCGAGTACTACGACGGGGAGCACGTCGTTTTGTACGTCAGCTAGGCCTGTTCAATCTGTGGCACACTTCGCTTCAAGGACAGCCGTTCGCGAGCGTCCGTTGATATTGTCACGTTTTGCGAAATGATTATGCGTTGGCAGAGGGGTTGGGGCTGCGTAGCTTGGGTATGTCATCCAACAGTGATAAACGTTTTCGATGAAAATTTCAAGCTGCTTTCAAATGGTCTCAGCTGGATGCCATATTGATTACAAGTATCTGTGCGAGCATTGTGCGTCTGCACTTGAAATGTGTTGAATGTTTACAATTGTTTGGAATTACGGATTTATGAGGATTTTCTTGCGTACGTTAAGCTTTCGCAAGGATGCAATGTGACTGGGTTTTTTTCCAGTAAAATCGGACGTTGTGTAAACTTAGGGAAGTTTAACGAATTAAAGAATAATTCCAAATGTTTTAGTTAATTTTACTCCAATTTTAAGCAAACAATAAAAGCGAAGGTAAGGTGTGATGTTACGCTTGAGTATTAAACACTATAAATCGATCAACCCAATAAACATTGTAGGTTTCATCGTGATTGTAACAAGACTGGCATTACGTAAAGAATGATTTTAAGTCTAATATTGTTTGAATGCCTTACTAAAACCCTAATAAAGCCCTATTATGACTACAAGGGCCCATTCTATAGAAAGTTGAAAGGAAGTCGTTTCTTAAAATAATTTCTAGACTTCCTGGATGAACCTGGATCTAAATCTGGATGAATTTCAACATAATGCTTCAAAATATATTATAGTGCCATAATAATTTGGAAATAAATTTGGTAAAACAAAGCTTAACATTTTTTTTAGTAAATACCTCAAATCTGATAAAAAATGTGTTGTAGGTCTTCACTACATTTTTTTTACAAAAACAAACTGCCACATTGTAAACAGCTTTTTACCAAAAATAATGAAACGGTTAACCTCCCGGCCACGAGAGCTGAAAAACTTTTTCAAACAAAAAAATGAGTTTTGAAAATAATTTTCAGGCTCTCGCCATGGCCGGGGTCTACGCATCAGCATGTTGAAAATTTGCAACGAACTGGTTATCTTTTTCACACTTACGTTATGTTACGGCTGCGGCACTCATAACACTGTGCTCTATATTGTTTTCCTACTCTTCAATACACATTCACAGTATGCTACAAGATATATACAAACATTATGTTAGTACATGAGTAGTCTAGTTCAATTGACGCTGCTTGAAGTTCAAGTTCCCGCACGGCTTAGAATGCTTTTGACATTTGCAGTTCA
>KZ063324.1:13980-42867 GCA_002091835.1 Anopheles maculatus | reverse complement strand
CAGAGTGTGTGTGTGTGTGTATGTGTGCACGGTCGATCATCTGCAACCCAGCAAGCCTGGTCAAGCAAAGCGAATTGGGTTTCTTCATCAGCGATAGGCACGCCCTTTGGTAAGCCTGCAGCATAAATCAAGCATAACTAGCATAATCTGCTGTCGGTTCCGTCGGCAAGTGAGAAGCTCCTGGCAAATGCTTTGTCAGACACAGTTTGAGTCATGTACGAGTTTTTTTAAGGGTTCTTCCTTTCTGTGTATGTATGCCTTCGCGTGTGTGTGTGTGTTGATAGAAGCCGATACAAATGGATCCTAAAACGGATCTCTGCTCCGGTCGGTGAGACATTCTAATGGTAGGCGAATACGAACCGTGGACGTAGTAGCACAGCAGATGATCAAGATAAAAGTAAAAAAGATGGTTGAAATTTGTTTGCTCTTGCTGGCCAGTACCGCCTTTGGATTATGTCAAACGTTTGACCATAGTGGTCCTTGTGGACCGTGACTGGATGGGTTGTGTTTCTATTTGCAAAGGTCTGCTCAGTGTTTTGAATTTTGATCAAATATTTTATAGGGACATAGAAGTTATAGCACGTAAATTTTCGCTCGATCAAGTTAGCGTTGAACCAAATTTTAAAATTAATGTTTGTGAATAGAACTGAGTACAAATTTGGCATAAACATATAAATTAGAGAACTTATAGAAATAGCTAATACCAAAGTCACGAGATTTGTTGATTTGTTTAATACATCAAAACCCGTGGATTGGTTAGTAGTTGAACCTAAAAAGATCATAGTGTAAATATTTGTCTAACTAGTCGTTGTAGGACAGAATTGCGTAGGAACGCATCAAAAACAAAGATTATTAAAAATACTTGTGATACCAAAATGAAAAGAATTGCGCGAAGTATGGAGAATGCATACCGAATTCTATTAGACTTTGTTTAGTCAAGAATTGTGTTGGAGCCAACAAGAGTTGTGTGCTTATCTTGTCAAATTATTTTGATCTATCATTTGTTACCCAAACAAAACTCATTCGCATGAGGATTCTAACCTTTAAAATGGCTATATGTATTCAATAAGCTAGGGTAAGCTCTTCGAAGACCGGTAGTGTTTGGTTGCATTAAAAAAATCGAGAAAAATTCAATTGAAAACATGAAGTTTAGTAAGCATTTAACCTACCGCTGAAGTTCACATATCCTCATGGGCGTGTAGGTAAAGAGATATCTAAGCAAGTATTTATTACAAACTTTATTGAATATTGAAAAATGTTGTGTTTAAAGGGTTTAAAAATAATTGTTAATTAATTAGTGTTCAATCATGCAGCACAAAACCATTATCTGTTCTGTGACATGATACAAAACTCGGAAATAAGGTTGCAAACAAAGCCTCTAACGATACTTGTTAACACGCTCCTCCCTACGGACACTGTAACGTACACCATATGCACTGGGGAGTTGGAGACCACCATCCGGCCCTGGTCAATAATTTATGTCATACATGCATCGATAATAGCAAAACAAATTTTCATACTATCCATCGATCGGTAGGTGTTCTTGTTTCATTTCAGACAGTTTCTATCGGCTCACAGCGTAGAAGCTCGAACGGGAATAGCTAAGCTTGTTTGGTCTATCTCGATGTAGTGTCGCGGCAACCGAATGCAGTGAAAAACCTAGCCGGTATGCACAAACGGACACTGTACCTTTGCATCTTTTTTCATTCGCTGCTATTATTATAGGAATGCAAGTCGGTGCAGCTGACTAACGACTCACACGGAACAGACATCCAGCACGCACTCGCAGCAGAAAGATGGATGCCGAACAAACGATTCCTTAGAATACTTTGAATTTCCATCTGGTCGATATTTGACTTCGGTTGTGCTTCGTGTATTTGTGTAGGGGGCGTACAAGTTAGAGAGAAATAAAACGTAACCGCTTTTTAAAGCTTAAGCTTTTGTGTGCAGGAAAACATAACCCAAACTACGTCTTTTACAACGGCAAGCACCCATTTTCAAGCTGCTTGCATGATTTTGTTCTACAAATTGCATACTTTTGGGCGTAGTAAATAACAATGTGCAAAACACAACGCCATGTTTGCTTACTTATGTTAATACATTATGCAACTTGAAGTAAAACAAATGCGCTACACCGTTTTCGCTTAACAAGGCTGTCCCCAGAGCAGTACGCACATGGAAATCGATTTCAATCGTTTGGCAAGACGTTGTACAACAGAGCTTATCAATGTATCTTCGAATGCATTTTATGCAGTGAGAGGTTGCTAGGTGCTATTTTATTTATTTTATTTATTTGGTATCGTTTTCAGCAGACGATTCTTACGGTTTATTTGTGATAAAATAGATACCAAGCGAATATTGTTTGAGCATCTTCTGCACAGATCACCTTACATCATCGCAAGCAAGATTAAACGTCGAGTGTTTCAGCGGATTTAGAGCTAGAAACAAAACATCAAGTTTCATTGAAAAACACTCCTTTGCAAGTTGAACCTGTTCTTACAAGCATTTGTTTGCATTTTGTTGTCATTTTCAAATGTCGTTGTCGAAAGCAAAAGACAGGAGCTGAAACTGGAAAGTATTTTCGGTGAATATTAGTTGATAATTATAATCAATCTGCGATTTGGCTTAAATAGTGGGTACGCATTACCTACAATCGCCTGTTACAATAATGACGGTGACGATTGCTATAATATTTACAGCAAAATGCAGTTTTTCTAATTAAAGAATTCAACTGAACTGCTCTCACCGAAACTTTTTCTAGCAAAAGGCTTCACTCACACAAGCAGCTTGTTTCCTAAAATCGAAAAACATGATAAACATAAAATAAACAGTGAAATATCAACATCTTCCCACAAGTTAAGCGCAGAAAATTGTACTTATTGAAAAGGTTCAAAGTAAACCATTTCGTTCGGTCACAGCTTCCCATTCTCTGGATCGGCGAAATGATTTCGCACCAAACAGCGGCATGCTAGCAAACAAACAAAGCGTACAAGATAAGGAGAAAAAAAAATCATCTGCGAAGAATCGAACACATTTCTGCATAAATTACATCGTTTGCTTAAAAATATGTTTGCTTTATGTTAATGAACAGAATGGCGGCCCAAGAAACGAATGTTCTTCCAGGCGGGAAAGTTGTTTCTTCTGTAGCACTTTTGCTATTTGCTGGCACCGTTCGTTTCGCACCAGTCGTGCCTTTATTTCACCGTTCCGGTAGGTACCATTTTTACCCTTTTTCCATGCCATCGGTGGTGGTACAAAAAAAAAACACGCACACAAGTGGCACTCCTTGTACACCACACGGTTGGTAGCTTTTGCCCTTTTGCTTGGCGGACTGCTAACGGCTGGTAAACCACGTGGATACGAGGCATACATAATTTTCTGCCACGCTTCACCGTTCATCGGGTGTGCCGTCCCGATGATGGGTGTGAAAAGCTTCGGGTAAGCGAGTTCCGCTGTCAATCGTACCACGTGTTTGGATGTGTGTGTGTGTGTATTATACTGCCGCCAGAAGGGTTACGGGAATGGGGACACTTTTTTCCTCCTCGTCAATTGCCATCAAACATGTGATGAAGCACCGCAGGGCTTCGTGGTAAGATCACAAGGAAACTGAACGACTGTATCGATACTCTTGATGGAAGGTAAAATTAAAAACAAGTAAGTTTTACTCCGCACAGATAGGGGCGTAGAACAAGAGAAAAAATAATCAGAATATATTCCATATGTTTGATGATACATATAGGAAGTGTATAAATATAAAGGAAAATAACTAAATTTTGTTAGAAAAAATGTAAAACCTAATATAACAAATATAAACAAATTTCCCAACACCTCTTTATTCATGTTTCGCCATGATTTAGATTTACAGCATCACTTTATTTATTTATTTATATATTTATCTTACCTTCTGTGTGCGTGTTCGAATAACATTTTATGAATATTTTTTCTAAATTTCCTACCCGAAGCCATCTTGAACTCTACCTATAGTATATTTCACACAGATTGAAACAGCTCTTTTTGGCTTATATTTTTGTTATTTCTTGAGCTTATTTATCAATTTTCAGCGCATGTTACTGAAGATCTTGAAATCTAAACGTAAGATTATGATGAAATAATAACCATAAAATCGTCTATATTGCTTAGATATACATTCTGCACTGTTAGGCATTGTCTTATGCTCAAATTTCTTGCAGTTTCAAAACATTCGTTCTGACAAAAAATATGCAAATCTATGACGCGTTTAACGACAACCACCAACAAAACTGTATGTCTTGAACCAATCACTTCGGCATAAATTTATTTGTTTCGGTTCAATTGGTGTGACTGGTCGAATGTGTGGCAGAAGGTGACATTTTAAGAAGCTCAAATCATCAAATCATCTCAGTATAAATTTAGTTTGTAGCATCATAATTTCTATCATAATTCTGAATCTTGTCGTTGTTTGATGTTTTCTACATTTTCACTTGCTGTCGTTTGCATTCTCCAAAGTCTTTGCAAAAAATTTCCCAATATTTACATTTCAAAACACTTATCACTCCAATGCAATATGTCCGCCATTGGACACGTGTATTCCATTACAACCAATTGTCATTGAGCGAAGGATGTGCTATTCGACCGAACGGAATCGACACAAAGGTGACTCATTTTCACCTCCCGATACGTATCACACCGCAGCTGAGCGATTCCGTGGTTAATGTAAAAATAACACATATTCCAAGCTGCTTCCAGTGCACGGCCAACGCCTACGGATTGGATCGGAAACCGTTCGATGAGAACATGCCGTTGCCGGCTCATCGTTGCACCCGATACATGTTACAACAATGTCGGGCTGTCGGCTGTTGCTACGGTATGGCTGGTAGTTTACAAAAAAACAAAACAGTGAAACAAAAACACCAAGCAGAAAAGCGGTGCAACGTACCTTTGGGAAGGATCATCGACCATCGGTGTTGCATTTGGTTGGCCTTGTGTTGCCAGGGTTGGTGTTTTTGCATCCGTTGTTTCTGTCGCATATTTCCGCGCTTGGTAGAAACCGTTATTCGTTGACATTGTTTCAAAGCTTACCAAGAAACCGGGTGCAATGACAACCGTACCGGCGGATGCACTCGTCAGGCAAACCGTACCGGAAATGGATATCCGTTGGGGAAACCTAGCAAACCCTTACTGAGGGTATGATTCATCGCTGATCGATTTAAACGTAATTGGCAATTAGATGAAGGTGCTTGTTCCCGGAAGCTGCAGGACGTGATCGGAATATAATCATCGTTTGTCACCAATAATCGTACAACATTGGGCAATGGTACAGTCTATTTTTCAAAAGAAACACCTGCAATGATTTAGTGAGCACAATGGATGTGATGAGTTAATGATGAAAATGAGCACTTTCATACGTCTGTATAGGATTGAGAGAGCATGAAGCTATCGTAGGCATATTTAATTTTCCAATTATTACCGCGTTACTTCATACAGTGAATGATTGCTGAGACAAATTATTGCATGGTCGAGGAAAGTTCTTGTTTTCGTTTTTTTTTATTTTCATTCTATTTTTTTTTTAGTATACAAAAGGGGTATAAAAACGTGTGCCCAACAACTAAATTAAACCTCGGGCGCGAACGAGCGTTATGGGAATACATGGGTATCAAAGTATCGGAATGCAGCTAGCGAGGAATTGAAGTCCAATAGATTGGCCACATCATTAAAAAGGTGAAAGCATTCGTGGAGTGGATCGTTGTTACTACACTGCGTACGACGTCTAGCAACAGAGCGTAGCAAACGGGAGTGCACCTACAGGTTAATAGAGGAAACAAGACGAGAGAAGTCAAGAGGCAGTGATTGCTGGTTGAGTCTGGATCCAGACAGATTAAAGCTAGCCATGCCCGCGAACCTGTAGACGGTCTATAATAAACAGATTTCTACCATTCCGTCCTAGTCCGGTGTTCCCCAAGATCCTAGAAACTTGGGCTGATAATTTCAAAATATTTCCCTCCGTTGACAGTATCCTCCTCCAAAACATACATGATATGGATCGTACCTGTCTTGTTCGATGTCTAGATACATGTAATGCCATATCGTTGAGTTGCTCTCGTACTCCAATCATTTAGCCCTGCGCACTAATTGATATCAAAGTCACCCGTGTTTCTGTTAACAAGGACCTTGATATTGTGTTTAATAGCTCTTTTTTAGAGTAAGAAGATCGCTTGGTCTTCCCCAAGAGACCCAAAATCGTATAAATTCTACAAACAACAACAACTTGGTCTTCCAGCCATATATGTTTGCGAACTTTTTACTGTTCTTTGGTCAGACTATTGCTGGAATATTGTTCCAAGTTTTAAACCATCATGGCCACGGTCTTTTTCACTCGTTTTAAGCAAGTTAGATAAGGTTTAGACTTTTAGCTGACCCCAACCTAGACTGTACGTTTGTACGTTGATTCTCCGGAGGTCGTTGGACAACACTAGACCGAGAGTTCGGATGCAAACGTGGACGTATAAACTTTCGAAGCATAACAATATTAATATTCTTTCGGTGATAATAACAGAATTAATATTCTTTCGGTTATAATAACGGCAGTTTTAGCAATATAATGTCCCAATTTATTTTTGGCTTTGCTTCGTTTTTTAAAAGTCCAGTGCTCTTTTTCTCTCTGCTCGTTGATCACAACGCGAACGGCTAGGCCACAATCTCATCGTTACAACCAAAAGCGCCAGAGATTCTCACACGTTGACACTGCGATGACTAAACGTAACCATAGGCCTTACTTATAGATTTCTCATAGTGTACTGGAAGGCCTTCGTCCAGCCATATACTTAAGCTTTTCACCGAAGAAACCGTTTGGAGAGTATTATGTCAATATTTGAGTTCTTCCCTTTAGTCAAAACACCGTTCGAAACTGCGTGCAAGCCCCCAATTTTGTGTCACAAGTAAAAATTTGTATGAAAAAATGAGGACCTTGTTTACAAAATTGAGGAGATTTTGAGGGCAATTGCTTGAAATGTATACGGGCTTGTTCTGATAGAACAGAAACGATCATGAAGACAGGAGGTTTAACTTGGAAAGGAATGGATTATCTACTCCAAGATTACGGAGATTGGTCAAAAAGATCCAGTGTAGAATACGATCAAATACAGCTTGGTAGTCTGTGTACAGATATGCAACACACCAGGTTCAAGGGCTATGCATAATGAGCACCAGGTTCAAGGAATTTCTTAAAAATGTTAATTAAAACTAATGGATACTTTTTCTCGTTTTTTATTTATTCAAGTTATAATATTGTCGAAGGCCGTATTGTCTATTTTTTCTCGTTTTGTTGTCTGCAAAATCCAACCACACTAATAAATGTAAATAATATTCTTCTTCTTCCTTGGCACTACAACCTCGTGAGGTCTTGGCCTGCCAGCTATTACTAGCTTTCTGTGACTAAGTTTTACCCGTAGCTGGATAGTCAGTCCTGCGTACGGGAATAATAATATTATTATATTATACGGAAATAATATTATTTTAAATTAAATGTATTTGGGTTACATTGTAGAGCACACCCTAGCGTCACGCCTGCCGTATAGTTGTGGTGGTTGAAATACTCCGAGGCATTAAACTTGGTTTCAAGATGAATGAAACAAGCTGAAACGGTTTGGCCATGAATCATTTGTTTACATACAGTGCATAGTGTTGCAACAAAGTAACTACTCTAGCTGGCAAAATCTACTTTATTCTTCAAGTCTGAGTGCAGTCAACTAGGAATGTAAAAGCATCCTTATCAGCTTGTTATTACGTTTTATGTAAGCCTCAGTACGTACGCTGTGTAGCTGTAAAATGTTTTCGATTGTCCCATCTTGGCAAACCGATCAGTCGATCGTTACATGCAGCCACGTGAAGCAGCAAGGTCCCAACAGCTATGGGGAATCTATTGATACAGGAACTGGGTGTTTTTATTCTGCTTGCAACTTGTTTGCTAGCCAATTGTGCAGGTAAGGTTAGGTTAGCCCGTTATGACGTGATATTATTGATTACATCAAATTTGTATTTATAGAAATCTCAGAAGAAGCCATACAGCCATATAAGCAGTTTGATGTGGTGGTAGTAGAAGGCAAGAGTTTAAAACTGTGGTTGGATAATGGTCAACGCGCTCTGTGCAATCCGGTATGGTATTTCAACGGTCGACGTGTTTCAAAGCCACACTGCAACTCCAACTACGGAGAGTTCGTGTGTCCTGCAGTAACACGTAGTGATGCTGGACGGTATGACCTGTGGGCAGGAGATGGTACCCGGCAAGGTCAGAAACAGCTGATGTTTTCCGCGAACGTACAGGTATTGAGAGATGGTGAGCACAGCTTGTACAGAGTGAGTGAACCAGTAATACAAGGAAGGATGATGCAAGAAGAGCAATCGGACGAACGACAGCCGCATGTTCAAGTATGGGATGATTGTTTCTGTTCCGGTGTGACAAACCGATGTGGTATGGCCAAACACCTGTATAGAACGAGAGTATGTTTCTAACACTGGGTTTCGTAGTGTTCGATCAGTAACATACAAAAAATATGCGTTCGACAAGCGGAACAGACACCGAGCTGTTGGCTACTATCTACCGCGGCTACATGACCAGAGATATGTGCAGGTTCCTATCAAGGAATCGAGTTGGACTATAGTTCCAACGACAAATGAACGTGGTGACCGGGTACCAGAAGATAATATTGACAAGTTTATCTTCATGAGTACACTCAGCAATATCCAGGAGATTTACATCCGCGGAAAATATATGAAACGAAACGTGGATAACGTTCTCAGCATCGATATGGCCACTGTCTACGACGAAGGTTTAGGACAGGTGACTACAGTGGAAGAATGCTATTGCCATCCTGGCTATGGTGGATTGTCGTGCGAGGTGTGCGATGCTTATGAATCGATCAATTCAAATGGGATCTGTTTAAGCTTCAAGCAGCTTTGGTTGTTGCACAAGAGAAGGTTTGGAAACCGTTTGGAATAATTTTTTCGTGGTGTAGGGTGTATTTTGGTGTTAAAAAGCGGGATGACTCATGGAAAAATTAAAATGAAAATACTTCAGTTCATTCATTGATTTTATGTTTGTATTTGTAACCATTCCCTATTTTAATAAAAGTAAACAATAACATCAATCAGAGCTGGATGATGTGGAAATTTACAAGTATAAAATAGTTTTTCGAAGTTGTCTTCCGTATTCCCAGAAAGGAACATCACTTATTAGCACTAAGGAGATTTAGCTAGAGCAAGAGGACACTCAAAGCTCTCCTCTTTGTTGTTGATTATTAACCGGTGTTTGATGGTAGCTTCGTGTGCTATATTGAGAATTTGGTTAAGAGAGTTCAGGATGATATGAGGTACAGCATATGCTAATAATTTTAATCACGCTTGAAGATGATCCATTGGAGGCTTGAAGATGATATTGATATCGATCCTAATCTCAGAAAGGAGCAGATGCAAATCAATGAATCAAAACTTAATGCAAGTCCTTTTCATAGGAACCTGATGACAACAGTAGTCCTAGAACAAGTCGCATGGAGTGTACAAACGAAATCTAAATTTTAATAATCAGATAATGTTTCCAAGTTACCAAGTAAGAGGCACCGGAAAGCAACAATGGTCAACAACATTCAACTTAAAAAGGATCATTTAACGTACTAAAATTATGTTATTCATCGTCAAACGTGATGATGATGATTGATGCTAAAAATAAGTATGAGACAAGTGGATATATCTTTATTATTTGGTGAATGCATTACGAACATTGATATTGACAAATTTTTCAAAATAGAATAATGCATCTTCTTCCGTTTGGTGAACCATTCGTCGATTACGATGACAAAATGGAAGATGAAAAGCACTTCAACTAGATCTTACGCTCTATTCTACGGAAAGACGATGAGAGCACACAGTCACTTATTTGCCTGCTGTTTCGCACACAATTTGCGTACCATTCTCTACCGAATCAACATTGTATTCAGTGGCTCGTGCTTCGTTTTTACTTCCTTAGTGAAATGCAAAATTACTCTTCGCACCGAATCACGCTTATCTGAACCCATTTGGCCAGCACGACTGTGTAGTTGTCGCGCCGCGGACTCAACTTCCGTAACCTTCAGCTCCCGGTCCTTCGCTACTGTCGAAGAGCGCGCGAACAGTGACACTGATAATGACAATCTCGTTCCTTTCGTCGCGTGAAAGGAAATGTTTACTTTTCCCGTACCATTTGTGCATATGGGCCGCGTGCCGAGCGGTGCATTCAAGGTGCATAATGTGTGAATGACAGGATGTCTTGTGCTTTGCACAATCGAGAACGGCATTCAGCGTGGTTGTAAGTCCGCGTTCTGGGAAACGATTTAGTTAGTTTAAAGCAATATTGCGTGCGGCGCTATCTATTGGATAAGACACAGAAGGATGTAGCTAAGAGGTTCCTTTCATGCTGCAATTTGAGCATGTTATTATACGCTGTGCATCAACGTGTGAGACTAATGATGCAGGTTGTGATTTTAAGATGTTTGCTCACACCTACCAAAGCTCAAACACACCAAGTTTCTTCGTATGCACAGGCGACACTCATGTAGTGAAAAGATGTTGAAGTACGGTATTGTACATGCATATATTCTGAGATTTCTTTTTATTACCATGTTAGTGTAACTTATTGTGAGAAATCATCGTGATTAACGTGAAATAAAGTGAAATATCTTTGTAATAAAGTTATACTATTGAAAAATCTGCTAACTTCAAACGAAGAATGCTAATTTGAATGTGAAAACTCACACAAGGATGTGTAATGCAATGGATGATTATGTATTAGCTAGTTGAAGCATAATTAGGAGATCTGTATCTCGTGCATTTTTGGTCAAATAATCAACTTAATGAGCTTGTTCTTCTATATTCGGATTTGCCGAAAGCACTTCCGATTGTATAGTAATAGAAGGGCTTAAAGAGGCACGGTGGGCTGTACTGGAACGCGATCGCACAACAATACCGCGAATCGAATGCAAACAAAACATTAGCAGACGGCCACTGAGCAACGCTGGATTCCCTTTTTGGTCAGCGTTCGGTCGTGGAATGGGGGGTAGATTCCGATTGTCACGGTTTCCCCGGTTCGGTGTGGTGTGCGGACCAGCGCTGAGTAGGTATGGTGTGGAAACACACCGATGCATATTCATGTAGCGACGATTCATAAATAAACATTCCCGCTCAAACATTGTGTGCTGCTGGTTGGTTACATAATTTCCGATATTTTCGTGTTCACCGGTTGCTTTCCCTTTTGGAAAGTCCCTCCTCATCGTACCTTTTCTCAGGGCAAGCGCGGGATAGCGGACATTCGGATTGTTGTTAGCGGATGGTAGTGCGTGGCGTGTACTCGATTGCAACAAGCGCGTGAATTGAGGAAACGATTTTGCGAGCGACCCGGTAAGTGTTGCTTTAATGGAAGCTCATGCGACTTAATTTGGATTGGCCTGTAACTGTGGCGTAGAAGCGATTCTTGGAAATGGTGGAAGCACCGAACGAATGCGTTAGAGTGGGTGGAAGAAAAGTAATTCGATTGAAAATATTTCATTTCCGTCGAATAAGCACCATTTCCGTACATTGCATATGCTGCAATTTGTTTCGCCAAAGTTTAAGGTGTTTTTCGCGAAATAATACTTGAGCACACTTGAGCCGTGGGCACTAGCAGGAGTGTTGCCTTAAGCGGTTATGAATCAGTGTTCGCTTACACACTTCGGATTGTGTTGGTGTGTAAACGAGTTCATTTTAAAGTGTTTCAATTAACATGTGTTTTTGTGAAAAGAATTTTCACATTTATTCATCATGTGTTACAATACGTAGGCTAATGTGTAGTACATTACATAAAATTTGTCTACAGTTAAACAAATACAAGACTTGCGGATAAACAAAAGGAAAAGGTAACTCGTTACATTTCATCATCAAAATAAAACCGAATCCTTTAACTGTTATACGTTTGCTGCAGATCAAAACAATAGTATAACAGTATAAAACGACATTGAAAATTACGGGAGAGCGATTGGAGAGAATATGCTAAAACAGAATGAGAGAGATTGTTGCGAAAAGCTGCAAGTATTGGTTGAGAAATAGGTGAGCGAAGGCGCGTGTATTTTGGTTCTAGCAGTGTAGTACCTTTTAGCTGGCGATGTGTGAATTTGAGCCCTGTAAATGTATTCGAAGGATGTTAGTACAATCAGTAAGCTAAAAACCCTTTACTTCATAGTGTTCCCTAGTAAGGTGTATCAAGTGATGGTTAAATCAATTCAGCTGGAAAGTGCCTGTGCTTGTCGTTTTACAACTATTTGCAAATAAGCTAATTTTGGAGAGAGCTTCCAAAGCTCGCTAAGTGGGGAAAAGGCAGCATTCTTGAAATGTAGCACCTACTCACAAAATCCGGAGAGTTCTTAACACTCTCTCTCTCTCTTCCCCAATATATTCCTTGGCGCGAGTAAACCCGGCGAAGTACTAGAATTCCGGTACCACTTGTCATAGTTTGACACTTACCGTACTCTTAGAACTGGCACGTTTTCTCTATTACTCATTGCAACATTTATTCTCTCAATAACTCTCTCTCTCTCTCTCTCTATCCCTCAGTTAGTGAATCCTGTTCGGTTCAAGCGGTTCAAACTTTCACTTCGTGCCTTCATGTACTAAAAAGCTATCAGAATTCCGGGGTACTGGCGAGTGTTCGCACATGTAACGGAGAGCCAGTTTACCAGGGACATCCGGTTTGCCTTCGGGCGTCGTTTGCCACGTTGAGAGAGTGCGCGCGAGAGCGAACGAGCAATAAACAGGACACGAGGGCATCGAAAGGATCGGCCGTGTCACCCGACGGGTAGTTAGCAGTTCGTATCCGTTCGTGGCGTGTGCGTGTTCACAGCAAGAAGGCTCGTCCCTTCCGATTCCACGTACGTTTGCGTATGGTGTTTGCGTGCATGTTTGATCGGCGAAAAATAAACAGCAGATCCGTGCGTTAAGCTAGTGGGCAAGCGTTTGTTTCGATGACAAACCATCCGGAATAGTGTGTAGGTTAAAAACGCATCTAATCAATCACACCGAGGGCGACGGTTTTCGATCAACTTTGGGTTGCATTGGTTTTGTGTTGCAGCGTCAGAAGCAAACGTTGGTGTGTGTGTGTGTGTGTGTCTGTGCCAAAGCGTACGTTGAGCGTGTCGAAAAAGAAAAACCCCACCTTAAACGGATCCATTCAGTGGGCAACTGCCAGCCATACTCCGGGCCTTCAGACGTCGTGCTTCACGTAGGCCCATGACGTACGATTTTCCTATAAAAAAGTAGTGAAAAAAGTTACACAAAAAAGCATAGCAAACTGAAAGGAAGCAGTAGTTACCGCAGTGCCCGACCTAGGAGATTTCCTTTCGCTTGCGGTTGTAAAAGCCGGCGATGGGAAGAAAGTTTTTCCTGCTGTACGGCTGTGCGTACAATATACGGTCGCTCGTTTTGGCGGTGTGTTGGTGAGCCGTTACATCGTTTGTGTTTGTGTGTAATGTCTTGGAGAAAAGCATGCATATTGGCATGCACAGTGTTGACTGTGTGTTGGGTTTGGAAGAGTGACTGGAAAAATAATGTGAAAAGCGTTACAAAGCCGTTCTAGGAGCGTGAAGAAGAAAATCGAATTGTTTTGCTTTACGCTATTGTTACAATTTGACATGGAAGTAAACACAAAGTTTAATTGTGTGTGTGTGTGTGTGTGTGTGTGTTTTTTTTCATACCAAAAGCCCTACGCCTTTAAGCATGTCTTGTTGATTTTGTGTTGTTTTTCTGGCACCGGTAAAAGAAACGCGAGAAAAACTCCGTAACGTCGCCAACGGTTGATCCGTTTCACTAAAACAAAATGCTGGCAGCGCTCACGGAAGCGGAAATGAGGCTTTTCCGCCAGCGTTAGCGGCTACGGTGCGTTTATCCTTGGTGGTTCCGTGCTGGTACGTGTTTCGGCTAACCGTTGCCTAACCTTCGGACGGGCGAACAAACAAAATCCCACAACCGGAGCAAATGTTTCGTCTCCCACATGCTATTACGGGCGTTAACACACAGCGCAAGCAAAACGGATTTCAGTGTCTTTTGGGTGTGTAGCAGTAGTTCCGGTCATCGTGCCCGGTGGCCTTAACAGGATTTAGGTGACGACGCACTTCCGTAGCTCGTCAGAGCAGATCGTCGGGAGCGCACAGACGGCGTAGAATATGATGATAATTTGCTGACGGATGTGAACAAAACCGCACGCGTGTGTGTCTATTTCCGGACGCCTGGATTTATGTGATGTGTGGATTTGTGTGCTGCGAGAAACAGTGAGAAAAAGTGTATGAGAAACTAAAAAAAAAACGCCTACACCTAGATCATGTGTGCCCACACTGTCTTGATCAAAGAAACAACAGCAAAAGGTTACCAAGAAGCGCACAAAATTGATAACGACGAAGAACCGAAGTCCATCGTGTGATGTAATAAAACACACAAAAATTAGCAGCAAAACATTCCAAACAGGAACGCTACAAAACACGCAAAGCGAACAGTGATGGTCGAATGAAATATGAAAGAACAGGCGAAACAGCGCGAACTATTCGCAGAGGTTTATTGTGTTTTTCTTGCTACCACTGCTGTTGTGTTGTATTTTGTTTGGGGGTTCACATTTTCTTAGTTGCTTAGTTCCATTGCGCCAGCTGACGGTTTTTGGGGTTTTCCGCTCCGAGGCCGGGCTTCCTTTTTATGTCATAAGTTTGTTTTGGTCCTTGGCGTAAGCCACATTCTTGACGGCGGAATGTGTACGGCTCAGTCCGGTGGGTTTCTATTTTTCTTATGCATTGTGCACATTTCCCATCCAGTTGAGGGGCATTGGTGTTGGAAGAGAAAATATCTAACCGACACAAAAGTTAATCCCATTTTCATCATCATCACCTTTAGCTGCGGCTAACTTCGGCAGTGTCCAAGAGTTCAAACCGGTGGGTTCGTGTGGGTATGCGACTGTGTGCCTGCTACAAATCTTGATCCTTTTTTTTCGTTGTTGTGGAGTTTGCCGGAAACAGAAAATGGACACGGAACGGATAGGGTAGGATTTAGTCTTTTTTTATATGCGTGTACTGCACGACTGCCTGCTCTAGTAGGGAGCTGGTGTTAAAGTGATGAAAGCAACACATCTTACACAGGATCCCCGGGAAACAGCTGCGAGTGGCAGATAAAAAGTATCCTTACATCCGGAAAGCCACAATTTCTCGGAAATCACATGGTAGAATACAAAATAAAACGGATGAGAATCTTACCCAACAGGCAAGGATCGCCCATGCCCAACCTGTTCCCTCCGGAAGGGTATTGTTTGAAAAGACTTTCACAGTGGAGATGTGTTCGCATTCGTTTGTCTTGCATACCATATTCTGTAGGCATAGACATAAGTTTATCCTTTTATATAAGTTTTTATAAGCATAAACTCGAGAACAAATACAGTGTAGGACAACAAGAAAGCTTGTACATCAATCATCTTCCTCTGCAGTTGTGGGGCGGGTTTTTTTTTTTTTTGTTCAAGACGTCCATTATATGTCCTAATGTTGATACCAAAATCAACTCCCCAAATACTACGACTAGGCGTGCAAATGTGTGACGTCCTTTCATTCACCAAAACGTGTTTAGAAAATGTACCTTCCAAACCTAAGTGCTTGTCCCTAATCTTTAGTTCCTTCTGTGACATACTTCCTTACCGATTTTCCCCAGATTTTCTAGTACCGTGCAATGAAACGATGGCAAAGAATCGGGTTTAGTGAAAAGGCCTACCACCGAGTACGTCCTCGAAGCAGAATTTCTGCAGCGCAATCGCTCGCTCCTTGACTCCCAGGACTCGAAGTGTGTCTGTGTTACTTGATGGTGGAAAATTAATTCCCAACATGCATTCCACTTGATACGGTCGCTACCCTTAGGAATCCCTCTCCAAAACAGTACCAGGAATGCTTGTTTCTCTCGACAAAGAGAGAAAGAGAGTGAGATGCCTAGTAGTATCTCCACGATTCGATTCCACATCTCAGACGAAGATGATGATGCTTGATGGTTACAGACGAGCGTCACAAACCTTTCCCAAAGTGTTTCCGGCACTGTTGTTTGATGTCGGATGTTGATTTGCGGATGTCCTGATTCAATTCTTGATGTACCGGAACGTTGCTAGATGTGTTGGTGTAGTTTATGCGTGGGGATGGTGCCGCTCGTTGGTGACCTCCACTTAAAATTTTTCGAGTACCAATTGGGTGGTGTTCGGGTTTGGTTCGATAATTAAAACCAAACAGACAGTGAGCTTTTACAGTGCCCTCAACAATGTTCACATAGCTAGATTGCCACCACAATCCACCTTTTTAGCAGCAACACTTGATTGCATTGCGTACTGCGCAAACAGAAGGGCGTTTATACAGCTCTAAAACCTTTTGCACCGCAAGACGTTTTAAAAGCTCTTGGTACGGGTTCGAAAGTCGGCTTTGCTCGTTGGACGCGCGCATGACCACACGAGATCGCCAAGCATTCTTCCATTCGCTACCAGTTTCATGGGTGAGATCCGTCCGGCGATGTTGCAGGTATCCCGGGTGTGCAGTACTGTTTCGTGGAAGATAAAATAATTAAAGGTAGCCTAGGGTCGTTTGTGACGCGTTGGTCACCGGGCCACACCGGATGGTTATATTCCAAGTCGGGGAATATAAATCTCGCCGTATAAAGCAGGCAGGAAAGGGCCGAGCACAACACGACGGGCAGAGATGTTGGTCGCGTCCCCATCGGTACGCGGCCAGCCGAACCCCGAATGCTGGGTAAATGGTTTTGAATTATTTATAGTCCCACGTTAGCTATCGTAGGGTCGTTCTGCAACGAAATGCTCCGTCCGGCCGGGTCTCGTGGCGTGTATTAATCATCGTTCCCACGGCAATCTGTCAGCGGAAGAGGCTACACGGAATTAGATCCCCGAGGGGTGATGCAAGCTTGTTCAAGTTTTATCTGCCCCATGCTCCTGATGAGTAAGGCTCGGACGCGTCACAAGGCTGGAGCTGTTTTTCTCACCCATGTTTATCGCTTATGTTTTTTTTTTACGTTCATGCTGTTTTTATTTCTCACTGTTTGCTTTATTTGTTAATCGACTGGCCACGTGACTGGCAAGAACATTCCCACAAAACATTCGTTTCGATTGGTGCTGGGCTCAAAGCGTAGTCTGGGAAAATAGAAAACTCGCACGCTCCGTACACTGGTGTACAGCGAAGCGATGGTATGAAGCGCTATGGTGATTGATTTAATTTCGTTACATTTTAAAGCGACCTCACCGAATTTCCGATCCCGAATGCCGGCCCATCGGTCTACTTTCAGCCAGCCAACGTAAGAATGGTGTGAAAATAACAACAACAAATAACAACAAAAAACATCAACCAACGTGTAGGCATCGACAAATGGGTCGAAATCGAAAATAAAGTGCCAATATACCAGTGTGCTGTTGGCAGTGAAATGTGCAAAATATTGATTTCTGCCTTCGCCAGTGTGTTTGCCCGTTTGCGAGGAAACAAAAACGGAGCAATGAAAAATAAATAGAAATTGTGCAAAATTGTGCAAGTTGAGTTCGGCATTAAATTGCTTGTGCCGTATCGAATCCACATCGGTTTGTGTGTGTGTGTATGTGTGTGTTTGTATGTGCGAGTTTGTTGATTGTTTTGTTGACCAGGCTATTGTTGCTGCTGTACGTTGTGAGTGGAAATATTCTTCATTTTGTTTGCCAGTTGGTGATGGTGGGCAGCGGTTGCAACTATGCTAGTCGGGAAACCTTGTCTCGCTGCACGTTGGAAAATGTATTCGTGTGAAGGTGTGCCGAGGATATGCTGAGTGCGGTGGACGGGGATGGTGGTGCACATACAATCGATCCGGAAAAGATTGAATTGAGTGGCATTGTTTCCTTTGGCAAGGATAGAAAATAAGGTGAGTGGTATTATGCATTTGTTGATTTTATTTCTATAGAAAGTTCTGTTTAAGTTTGGTCTGGTTCAAGCAAAGCGGTTAGGAAGATATATTTTAAAATGTTTATATTAAACAAATGTACTCTTTGATAAAGTCTCTAATATAGCAATAAGTTTACAAATACATAGAATATATTTTTATGCTTAATTAATTCCGATTGCATATGTCAAAGCTAATTAAGAATGAAAGAATATGTTTCAATAATCTGCATTAAAGAACTTTTGAAATTCCTTGATACTTTGAACGTCTACAAAAATCGTATGTCCAGAACAGACAAAAACTTTTGAAAGTTCAAATTAATCTTTACTAGACATGCAAATATAATATCCTTCAATTTAAAAAAGAGTGCTGAAGATTTAAAAATATCATACACATGTCGGTTACACTAAGCAGTCCAAAATTGATCGCTACCATCAAGATCTGACATTCCAAATCGGAGAAATAGCATAGCAACATACCCTCATCTATTTCATCCACTATCCGAACCACTCCAATCTCGCTGGGCAGTGTTGGATAATGGTCAAACCATAACGGGAATGATTAAGTCAGCATACTCAAAGACACGATTCGGACCAGTCCCGGATCATCCGGTGAAGCGAGAGCGTGAGTGTATTATCAGGACTTATCTAAACACCGCCAACAACGATGTTCGAACGTCTGAACGTCATTTTTTGTTACGTCCGCTAACCTTCATCCTGACAGAGGGGCCTGAGTAAGCGAAACTCCGGCACGATGTCGTCCCAATTGACTTCGAGCGATATTTCATCAAGTTCCACGTGTTGGGTGTGAGCAACGTGCAGCGGGCGGGGGTAGTTTTGGCCCAATCAATCACCCGACCAGGGTGTAGATGTGTTTTGCGCTTTGGGCACCTTTCAATCTTTCATCTATCTTGCGGTACGATACACGAATGTTCGATGCTACGCTCACAGACCCATTCCGCAACAAAAAAAACAGAAAATTCCAAAAGATATTTCCATTTAACATCGATCCAGTATCCGGTTTATTCTCATTTCCAAATCGGAAAAAGATGGTCCGGGGTTGTTTTTGCCGCTGTCTGTTCGCCCTTTCTTCAAGTGTGCGTCTTCACACTAGATGAGCTGTACAAATCAACAATTCAGTGTGTTTCGTATCGGTTCCATCGGGAAAGATGCTGCCGTAGTTCAAACGGAGCATAGCAAACGTTCGTGTGGGTGTTACGGATTGAATCCCGGGTTTGAGTGGAGGGTTCGATTTAACCATGACAACTCTCAATATCCAAGACCGGCAGAATGCTTCCGGTTGAGCACACGCATGGCCAACCCTTGAGTGTATGCTGGAAATGAGGGACAGCATTTTAAGAGGGAATAAATTTTCCAGGAAACTAACGAAAAAAAAAAAAACCGAAACAAAACTGCTCCACACATTTCAGCACCAATTCTGCAAACCTACAAACATGTTATGGATTATCTTGGGTGTGCGTTTTTTTGTTTGGGTTCATCTTTTTGGGCCACATCCTTACGGGAAAGATACATGCATTTGGTTTGTTTCCCAGCACGCAGGAGGTCAGTGACAGTGAGATAGATGTTTGATTTCGCCAACCCGTCCGTCAGGTAGATCTGGTCGATTGAGCCCGGTACGGTCGAAATATTGAGCAAGCCGTATCCGGAAGATTAACCTTTCAAGTACGATTATACGGTTCCTTCGCCTTTTCTTACGCCGAAATGAACATGTCAACAGGAAGTGTTTTGAGGGAATTCGATCAAAGGGACGTCAGCTTAAATAAAACGATATCTTTACGAAAGAGAGGTCCCTAAACGTAGGTTGGCTCCTCCTAGACAGGTGATAGCAGATTTGCAGGCGAAACGTCATACATTGGCAGAGGTTATTTGTTGTGTTGTTCAACAGCTTTGCAACCAATTTACAAGGGTTAAACATTGCGTACTTCATCAGTATGCATTTTCAGGTGTATGAAACGATAATGCGGCCAATATTTCAGCACTGCTTTGACGTTCCTAATAACAGCTAAGTCAACTCGGCTTGTGTGGATCGTGAGTGAAATTACAATGCTACTTATCGTGAAGGCGTGTTAAGTAGAAGCAAAACGTCCAACCATATTGACATCTAAGCATGTCATTCCAGTGATCAATACTTAAGCGTATGGGAATAACCTGGGGGAGATTGTTTTTATGGTGTAATCAAAGGTGTATGTTCTAGGATTTGGACAAAGAAACCGGATATATACAATTCCCCAGAGCACTTCTGGCATTGACCACACAGGATCAAAACAATGCAACGGA
Source organism: Anopheles maculatus (assembly GCA_002091835.1). Classification (NCBI taxonomy): domain Eukaryota; kingdom Metazoa; phylum Arthropoda; class Insecta; order Diptera; family Culicidae; genus Anopheles; species Anopheles maculatus. Next base: position 22,621 of record KZ063324.1, on the reverse strand, counting down.
ATATCCGATAAGGATCGATTCCCAGCAAACCTTAGCCTTGGGCGGCTGGTAGCAAACCCAACGTACGCAACTTCTCTCGAGCTAGAAGCACCAAATTGTTGCGTTTCGTCTGTAGCATATTAAGTACACTAAAGTATCTTGTCCGATATAGATATCGGAGGTGAAATGAGTCGTACAAAAAACGCTTTCTTTTCAGAGCCGGCACGCAATGCCAAGTTCTGTGGGCAGAATATCAAAGTAAAGGGTGTGGTGAGCTTTAGGCTGGATGTAGTGGGTGAGCAGCTAGCAGCTCATGCAGAATTCTTCCGGCGTGTTCTTAGTTACGAAAAGTTTGCCTTCCGTTCCATTCGCTGCTTCAGTATCTTCCAGCTCATTAGGTAGGCCTCTTTCTTCTGATTACTCCGCAGGGCTTGTTTGAATCGATTGAATCGTCGCTTTAGATGAGGTGGTAACGATGTATTGTGAGTGTATCGTTAGGGCTGGGGCCACGAACTGTCGACGTTCGTATTCGATTGCGTCAAATCAATGGCGCTTACTGCTAGAAAAGTAAAAAAGCATTGTACTCTTTTTTATTTATTGTACAGTTTATTTGGTACCCATGATAGTGCATATGAAAATCCATATCCATATGAAAGTAATCTTTTTTTTTTTAATTATCCGTAGATTATTAAGATACCGAAGGAGCAGTTTCGTAGAGATCCATGAGATTCAAACAGGCTGGACTCCATTAAACCTCGAAGCGACGAAAATTGAGCTTGTACACAGCAAAGCCCAGAAGAACGGGCGAGCCAAGTTAACATTGTTAAAAAAAGCCGAAAGCTTAGTTTTGGTTTGTTTTCCTTTATAGTTGAGCGGTACTGCTTACAGAGTGCGCGGTTTTACTGAGTCAAAGTTTTTTTGTGCTCTCCCATTCAAACATCTTATACCGTTGAAGTTTACTTCGGACGGTAAAATACCTGAAGGCTTTCTTTTTGTACACAGAAAACATCCTTTTTCAGGGAAGTTTCCATCCTGAGCAGGGAAAAAGCTCGCAGTTTCAATGTAAACATGCTGCACCGGAGTTTGTAAGAGCTTTGTTGAAACTGGAAGAAAGAAAATTGCAGTATCTGTTATTTAAGATAAATATTTAGACAAATTGAGGAAATTATGGAGTTCCGTCACGGCAATGAGTGTAAATTTAAGAGCTTAAGTCTTTTTGTTTAATGTTTTTTGTTTATAGATCTTCTGCCAATAATTCTTCCTTAATGGCATACATTCTAAAATTTCGACGAAATATGAAACACATAAATATAACACTAAACGAACGAACTTCAATGAGGTTTGATCTAATTTATTGTCATGTTTACGTCCGAATTGGCTGCTTTATTATTGTACGATTTTCTATTCGTATTATACGAAGAATATCAGACGTACAGAAAGCTGTTAATAAAATGTGGGTTATTAAATTTGATCGTAGTCCAAGAGCCGTATAAGGAGTTGAAATTTGTTTCCTATTGTGGGCGTGCCAGGGCATCAGCTAAACCATACATTGGTTTATGAATAACAATACACTGTGTCTTTGCTGCAGCGTTTCCAGATCGAAAAGAATACAACAAGTTTGGTAAGATGGGTAGCACGCACTATTATACCAGTGTATACCAGCCTGTAGTACATAGTTTTCGTGATATTGTGTTGGATACTACGTCCCAAACGACTAATTCTAGTTTATTGTAAAGCTCATCAATTTTATTTTTATTGTTGAAGTTTGTAGATACACGTAAGTTAAATGAATTATCTCAAAACGTGGACGATAATTGAATTTTATATGGCATCAGTAGAAGTTATTGTTGATCACTACCCTGTTAAATGGCTCAGTACAAGCTCACATTTACACAACGAACATGAGAACATGCTTTAAGACGTTAAGAACAATGCAAAAAGTAACGCAATCAGAAAAATTGTAAATTGGAATTCAGAGACGAACAATAGTATAAGTGAACTAAACCGATGCTTGGGACTCCGAGCTTTCTACATATTGACAGAGGTGAATAACCCTAGGATCTAGACATCCTAGTTTGTAAGGTCCTGGGGCAAAAACATTTATGGCAGCCACAAACATTTAGGGACTCAAACTCCATAGGTGGGTCTTGTATATGGACACCATGAGCATGAAATCTCCGCTTGACCTCTGTCTTTAGGCCTTTGAACGGATTCGATGTGTTCTCCAATTTTGGAGTGTAAATTTTGACTTGTCCTCTTACAATGATATAGATGTATCACAAACACAATATCTTATGGTAATCGTACCATGGATACCAATGATTAAATCACGAGTGTAATACCGAACGATCAAGTTCTGTAAATTGTAATTATCGTGGATTGTTGTCTATCTTAGGACAAACATTGAGAAGCTGGCTGATTCTGACATTGATTTAGATGTGATGCATCTAAAAAAAGACATATTTTAGGTCTATGATGACTGATGCCAGTTCTTTTAATGTGTTCTGACGCTTTACCCCCAAAATGCTCCCAGTTCTCCATACAACCTGAAGAGCAAAACTAACCAGCACCAGCCAATAATTTTTTTTTTAATTCAGTTAGAACGGTCTGGCCGTATTGCTAACCAATAGATTTTATGCGATCAAAAATTCAAAATAAGATGCGCTAGAATAAAAGTTTTCAATGCAATAAAGACTATAAAATAGTTTATATTGTCTAGAAATGCATTTTACACTGTTATATCGGCTTATGTCGTAATTTTTTAAAGTGTTGTATCTTTTACTATAAAAAAAAGCAAGTTTGTGACGCACTTAACGAATCAATTGTAAATACGGTATGCCAGTTATCAAACGGTTTGGGAATGAGTTTCTCTGTTTAGGTTCACCTTCTGGGGCTGCTCGAATGTTTGACAGAAGGTGGCTTAATATTTCAGATTTGCAAGCGTAAGTCATAAACTTTAAAAAAGAATCATTAAATTATTAACTATCCATATAGCCTTGCGTATTGTAGTATTGTAGTATTGTAGGCAAAAAATGCGTAGTTTCACTCAGAAATGTGGAATGTGTAGTTCCTATAAATAAAGGATTGAAATGCTAAAACAACATTCCTTAATGGCTCACTTCTGCTTGAATTATCACCAACGCAACTTTTGTTTGTACCCACTTAGCTAACCATAAATTAGTGAACTATTTGCAACCAAGCTGACACAGTGCGTAAAGGCGTCACTTTGCAGGCATTGAAAAACATTAAAATCGCCATCGTCGGACGCCGTTTCGATACCGATCACCATAAGTTAGCGGTCGGGCAAACGGGCCGTGTGACCGCCGACGATGGCTTTGGTGGCCTATTTTCCGATTTTCCTTCTGCACAATACACAGTTGCACGCAACGTGCACGCTGAACCACGCTCGTTCGGAAGTGAATGTCCCGCGTTTTGCTGCAGACACCAGTGCGTTGCCGTGCAAATGAGGGCCGAGGTTCAATAACTTGTCCGAACCTCGGCGAGAAAACCTCGGATTGTTCCGCACCAGCACACGAATTCACGTCGGACCGGAGTGGTTCCTTACCGTACGGGAGTTTCGATTTGCATTCTGGCGAGGCTATCCGGTTAACTTATGTGCACCATTATAGCAGTTCCACGCGTGAGGTCTCCCGGCCTGTTTGGGAAGGGAAATTTATAAATGCACCTTTTGTTCGACTGCAGATCGGGCGCTTCAATCGGGCGGTGTTGATGCTACTTTAGGTTAGATGTGCTGGCCGTACGCATTTATGTGAATAAATTTAAGTGCTGTTGAGCGTTGCAACGGAGAAGTACTACCGTAGAAGTATCAAACAATGCTTGTATTTTGCGGTTCAACAGTCTCGCTACCCCACAAACGTATGTCGTCGGTGTCATCGGGTGCGTTGAGCTCGACGTGAATGAGGTGTATTAATTACCTTTAGGAGATGTAATTTGATTATCAATATAGCACAAAAGACGACCAGGATTTGAAAGCCGTTTGATGTCCACCTCGATTTTCAGCTAGGTAAGTGCGTGCTTTAGAAACGCTTGCTTTAGTTATCGAAAACAGATAGCTATTGATTCAATAAAGACTCTTGATGAACTTTCTGATAATAGATAGTTTGTATCAACTCAAAACAGAACACATTTTGGGAATCCTACAAAGCAATCTTTTATGAACCGTGTTTTTTTGTCTTTGATTCGAATTGCTTCTTTCAAATTTAATACCACCATTTTTATCTCGTCCCCATTTTTGACGTCATTCTGTTGGTGTATGTGAGTACGGGTTTTCATGTTTGATTTTTCTACCCTCTCCCTCCATTGCGGTTTGCTGTGAGCTACCAGGATTTTCGGACAATTTTTTATCACAATCCCAATACCGCTCTTTTCTCCAAATTGATGGATTATAGCGTAGTTTGGCGTTCATTGTGGTGATAAAACTCAGTTATGTGCAAAGAGAAAAAAAGAGCAACGTAAAAGAGGGAAACACAAAACGCTGTATACGTAGAACCAGGAGTACGCGTGGCATGCATGTCCGCCGATATTCTGAAGGAAGACGGTCCAATCTGCGATTAATGGCGATGGACAAATCTAGTTCACTGAAAGCAAAAAAAAAAACTAAAACATTGCCGCTCCGGTTCCATTCCCGTTCGATGTGCATGTGTGTGCTTGTGTGGCTTTTATTTTTCCTTTCATCTCTCTCTCTCTCTCTCTCTCTCTCTCTCTCTCGCACTCTCTCGCACTCTGCAATACATAACCATGTTTTCGTAAGCATTACAAAACCTTGCCTGCCAGAGGTTATCTGTCGCGATTAGTCGTTTTGCACTAAAACAACATTGTTGCGAAGTAAATCGTTATATCTTTAGTCTGGTTTGGTTGTTTGCGGCCATAAAAATACTATTCCTTCAACGGCTGGTCCGAAAATTTATAGGAGATGTTTATTGGTCACAGATTGCTTGCCATTATTGGCGAGACTAATGTGTTTGTGTGCATGCGTATTGTAGCCGGTTGATTGATGCGGAAATTAACGTCGAAGCTGTAAACTAGTTCATATATAATAATTTTCCGACGTGCTAGTTTATTTGTTCGCAGCTGATTGATCACGCTGATTGTGATTCATTTTGTGGTAAGTGTGATGCGACTAGTTTGAGCTTGTTTAACAAAACAAAAACATGTGTTCACGTTTTCGAAATTAGTATTCTGTAAAACAGAGCAATCTTTTACACTGAATGTGATTAATATCTTAATTTGTGCTTTTATGTTGGTAAATCAAATTTGTGGTGTTCCTTGCGAAATTACAAACTTACATCATTAACAATAAAAGTTGATGCAAGTTGCATGGTCAAAGTGGTATCAGCAGAAAGTCAAAACAAAGTTGTGAAGTTTGTTTAAAAAGAACATTCAAAATATTTATTTATGTTTTTACTTACATATTAGGCGTTACAATCGCTTCGCAGTGTTGGCCTGCTCCAACTATCCTCGATACCGCTCACGGTCCGGCGCCGTCGTCTGCCAATCCATGATCCAGGCCGTTCTGTAAGATGCAACAACGCCATCACTGAATCTAAGTTTGGGCCTACCACGTCTCCTCTGTCTATGTGGGAGGCCTAAAGTAACTGTAAGGGCTGGGTCGTCCGGTGCCATTCTCATGACATGATCAGCCCACCAAAGGCTGGCGAGTCTAATTCACTGTGCGTTGTTGAGGTCACCGTACAGCTTGTAGAACACGGCATTGTAACAGCATTGTCCTTCCACACATACGGGGCATTCAAGTTTCATGAGCATATTCCTCTTGACCGAAATTCTATGGTCTCGCAGTTCGCAGGGTTCGGTCAGTTTTGAACAGATTCCATGCTCCAAAGGCGTATGTGAAAACTGGGACTGTACGTGTTCTAAGCAGTCTCAACCTTGATATTTTGAGTGAAAAATTTAATCTGTGTGTATGAGCGAGGCCTTTGCTAGTGTAATATTATTTTGAGGTTTTCCTCATTGATCTCCGTTCCCAATTTTAATGTCAGCTGATAGATTCTTGCGTAAGCTTTTGCCTCATAGAAGAGCCTGAAACCAATGATGCCTATGGCATAAAGGTTCGGCAATTTTTCAGCTCTGTGTCTCGGATGGTCCTTTCTAGCACCAGATTGACAGACAAACCCATCTTCCTAGAGCATACTCATGGTGGAAGCAAAAATAAGAGAGAGTTTTCCATCCAACTTCAACTGCCATATGATGCCTGATGATTGTCCTGCTAACAACCTTGGTAAGCTTGGCCGGGATTTCAATTCCGCTATCTTCTCCAAGATGTGCCACATCTCGAACATCTAGTCAATGGTTGATTTTCCGATTCGGAATCCTCTTTGATAGTTACCAACCATCGCTCCGACAAATGGGACAAGTTGATCTTGAAATTAAAATTATTCAAAGATTTTAAAGAGAAAACACGAATATGAAAATCTTTTAAGATGCATTGAGCATAAATTCGTAGCACACCTAAAGAAGAAATAGGTATTGTTAATGGTGAAGCATAAAAAAGACTACTTACAATACAGAATTCTCACAAGCGTCATTAATCTTGGCTTTAAATTCGAATAAACAATGCGTTCGTATCAAACGTGCAAGCAATGTCGAATTTATGGATCAAGTGTTTTGAGCAGACAGTGGATTTCAAAATTCAACAACAAAATGGTAGTTCTGGTCTTTTTCTTCTTGTTTAGCGGGTGGATGTCTATTGTGTTTATCCATTCCGTCGACTAATTACGTTGCGGTAACAAAACCACATCGTAATGAAGAATTCTTGCAATAGCTTTATAAATTTCATCACAATAAGGGATAATCCTGGCGGAAGGGTTTAGCAGCAGGGTCCATGGTTGACGGTTAAAGAGAACGAAGAACATCCTCCGTTGAGGGTGATTGTACGCTTAAGCTTTGGTGAGTAGCTTGTTTTAGAGAATTTAATTAACCACCCGTAGCCCGTGTGGAATCACCATGATCTAATGCAGGTGTATTGTTCGACAATGTTTGGTATGCTTTTTATTTATCGAATGAAATATTTTTAGCCTTTTGTATAATATTGTGCACGTGAAGGTGGAGAAATAGTTTGTAGGCAGTACGTGTTAGAATTTAATAGAAATTTGTAATAGTTTTGTAATAAAATGTGTACGAATTTTAAAGCTTCATCTGATCTAATTAATCGTTTAGTTTCCATTGCTGACCCAAACTTTTGTAATTCAAGCATTTGAAATAAATTTGAATAAACTACTTCTCTAGGTGCTGTCAAACCTAACACAACATTTAATTTGTTATGGTCAATTCAATCATGCGGCAATGATATTTTAAGCTCTTTTTTTATCAGTCCTCGATACCGAATTGAATTCCCCGAAGAGCAGTGTGCCAGCGAAATATGAAACTTTTTTTTACCATTTCTCTGCAATCCAAAAGATCATATCTTAAATTTGAAATGGTCTTTTAACGGTTTTGAACAGCGGTCGTAACCGGGAACCCTACATAAGAACATGTTTAACCTTCTCTCAACACATCCGTACGTGTACGCAACACATGAACAACACCTTCTGCGAAACTGTGCGGCGCTAATGATGTTTAAGTTTCCTTATAGATGCTGACGTGCGTGACGTGCATAAAATTATAAATCGTACCCGGCGTCATTACCGCCAGCGGTAATCCTGCTCCTACGTGTGTTTGCTTAGTGGCAAATGTCGAAATGGTGTCGCCATTTTGTTGTCTGTCCTTGGCGGTCCGAGACTTTCGTTTTGAGCTCGGTTGTGGTTTTCCCTTGAGGGATCCTGGTTGTGGTAAATGACGCTGCTTAAACCGCTTCTCGCGATGGTTGTTCTTAATAAAGCACATGTCCATGGCATTACACTAACAAGCCGCTTTTCATCAACTAGACATGAAAACACAACAAAACAAACAAAAAACTAAAGCTAAAGGTCGGGTGGCCCTTCAAACCGACCACCAGTGATTCGAACACTCATTTTACACTCTGGCAAGTGCTCGGTTGACGGTCGACGTTCGGCTCGCGGGGTCGATGATTCCAACGCAAAGGTGCGTGTTGCGTGGCGCTTGCGGTTTAATTTAAACATTACTTTCAATTAATTTTATATTACAAGACATTTCAGCCATTTTGCAGCGGACAGCGAAACCGGCAGGAGATCTGAGGTTTGACGGAAGCAGCTAACTTGATCTTTCGCGTGGTATGAACTTTTACGAGCCCTCGGGCTGGACTGGTCGACTTCTGCTCTTGCAGGCACCCGGGCAGTCGGGGGGGGGGAGAACTTTATTAGCTTGTAGTTTCACGAGGCATCCGGAAATGGGCTAACCGGTGTTTGACGACGGTGCTTGACGGGAGTGAAAAATGGTTTCATGCACGCGGCTGTGCGCTTCCATGTTTTGGTCTGTCCTGTGGCGTACTTAATATCCTTCGGGATGCGAAAGTTGTTGTTGAAGCGTATCCGGCGTACCATGTTTACCTTGGCCCTGTAACCGCAACGCCGATCGATTTAATCACTTCCCGCAGGATTTCTGTTGTGGGAGGAGTGAATTAATTTTTTTTTTTTACCTCCTATCTCAATTCCCATCGGTACTATTGTTCTTTTGTGTTCCTGTTTGGCTCTATCGAACCGACGCTTCTTTGAAGGAAATGAAAGGG
>KZ063324.1:0-13936 GCA_002091835.1 Anopheles maculatus | reverse complement strand
GTCCAACAGTCCAAACTGCCACAGGACTTTCGCTAGGACAGTGCGGATTCAAGGCAAATAAAGAACGCAAAGAGACGAGCTGCGGGAAGCCCGTGAGTTAGTTTGGCAAAATTTGATTAGCAAAGTTGTGCGCTGTGGATAATTGGAAAATTGTGAGTTCACAGCCTCTTACACGTGTGAGTGTATGCGTATGTGTGTGTGTGTGCATTGGTCCGGCACGGCAATCCATTTTCCGCCGCTTCAAAAAAAAACCCCTCCAGCGTGAGCCCCTAAATAACAGGGCGATTTGATTACAGTAATTGTGTTTGTGGTTCTAGTATTGGGATTTTGCGGTTGTTCGAAGAAAATGTAAACCACACTATGAGTAAGCTGTTGATGTTCTTTTTTTCTACCTCTCTCTTCTCTCACTCTCTCCCTCCCTCTCGGTTCACAAGCATTCGGGCAGCCACAGGAGAATGTTCATCATAATTGGTTTCGAAGCTCAAGAAAGTGGCACCGCATGTGTGGCGTGAGCGAATCACTTTAAATGATTGGGTTAGTGATGTTGTCGAAGATGTAAATTTTTTGTTGTTGATTCACATTTATGAATGTGTGTGAGTTTTTGTTAGCATATGAAAATGATGCACTTCCGATTAGGGTCTCTTGTGTGTGTTTGCTGAGTTTGAAGCACATTTGAAGCAGCCAAGTTAAGAGGCTTTTAGGTCAACCCGTTAATCAAGATATCATCATCATTTCCCTTAATTCGAACCAATTTGCTTTAAACGATTTCCATGACGTAGGGTAAAATTAGGATCAGCTTAGCAGGAAGAAACGGGTTTCCTTTACGCGTGACTGCGATAGTATAATCTTGGGTCGGTAAAGCTGGAAAAGAATATCAGATATTGAGGTTGTTGGCTGATTTTGGGAACAGATTAGATTGTTATGGAAATTAATGTATGGTATTATATCTTCACGTAGCATTGCCGGTGCACGTTGTTTAAATTTTGCTTTGCGTTGGAGTTTATTGTGAAAATTTGGGAAAAATTTAAAAAGCATTGGATAAAATGGTTGATTCCTCTGTTATCTCACAAAGAAGTAGAATTCTAGAAATAGAAGTAGAAGAGATATGAAGGAAACGTACGTATCACATAATCTCTGGTGTTGACAGTTCGCAAGGTATTCTCTCCTAAATAAAATTTAATAAATTTAATGGCAGTGTCATAAACTAAGAATATAAAGTATCATCTTAGAAAAGAGAAAATTAAGAGAGAGAAAACCTATAATTAAATGTAGCTTGTAAGATAAAATAGAATAACAATAGAGCTTAGGAAATAAATAGGGGTATAGAAAATAGATAGAACATTGGTGGTTCCATTGTCTGGTCCCTTTCGGACAAAATCCTTATTGATCGTACATAGCGGGTGCAGAGGTCATTTACTAGGATTGCTCTCAGGAAAAACGATCAATCCTCTGCTCTGCTAAATGGCGAGGACAAGTTTTGATTGCTTGGTCTTGACTCGCTTGAAGATCGCCGTTCTATTTCCCAACGCTCATTTGACGTCGCACTTCACCCAGATTGCGTCGATGCTCCAGCTATTCTCATGTTTATCCGATTGTATGTATGATTAGATGTAAGACACCTAGTTTACTTACTTACTTACTTATCAGGCGCTACAACCGCTTCACGGTCTTGGCATGCTGCAACAATCCTGGATACCGCTCACGGTCCAGCACCGTCGTCTGCCAATCCAATACAATATCTCGGCCGTTCTGGTGGACTCATCAACGCCTTCACTCCATCTCAATTTGGGCCGAAAAGGATTTTACGGGCTGAGTCGTCCGGTGCAATTCTCATGACATGACCAGCACACCAGAGCCTGACGAGCCTAATTCGCTGCACGATGGTGAGATAACCGTACAGCTCGTAGAACTCGTCGTTGTAGCGGTTCCTCCATTAACTTTCCACACATACGGGGCCAAAAATCCTTCTGAGCATCTTTCTCTCGAACGCGGCTAAGAGGGTTTCGTCAGTTTTGGACAGAGTCCATGTCTCAGAGGCGTATGTACTGGGAATATAAAGGTTCTGTACAGTCCCAGCTTCGTCCGTCGCGACAGGTATTTTGAGTGGAGAAGTTTCCTCAGGCTGTAGTATGACCGGTTGGCAGCCAGCACCCTTGCGCGCAATTCAACTTCTATGTTGTTATCGGTGCTGACTTTTGACCCCAGATAAGAGAAGTTTTGGACGACTTCAAGGGTGCGATCACCTATCTGTACATCACCCCTGCGTAAATCCGCTGGTGGTGCCACCATCATTTTGGTTTTTGCATGCTCGATCCTTTGGTAAGCTTCTGCTACATAGGAGAGCCTCAAACCAATGATGTGTATGTCATCAGCGTATGCCAAGATCTGGAGTGACTTAAAGAAGATGGTCCCCGAAGTTTCCACCTCCGAGTCTCGGATGGCCCTCTCTAGCGCCAGATTGAATAGGAGGCAAGCAAGCCCGTCTCCCTGGCGCAGACCCTTGGTGGTAGCAAAGGGCCCTGAGAGTTTTCCATCCACCTTCACCTGGCATGTGATGTTGGTCATTGTCATACGTACAAGCCTGGTAAGCTTGGCCGGGATTCCAAAAGAGCCCAAAGATTTGACACCTAGTTTAGCCAAGGGCAAACATAGGAAATGCATGCAATGATATTAAAATGTAATTCCTTCAAACGTATGATTGCGTTAACTGTTTGTAGTAGTAAACGATAATGGCGGACCGCCTCCCCGTACGCAGGACTGACTATCCAGCTACGGGTAAAACCAAGACAAGAATAAGAAATTTGTAGTAAATAGTTAAAAATTCACACATCATTGAAATTAAGATTTAATGAGATTGAGATTGAACACAAATCATTGAATGAGGACTTATTTTTCTTTACCATGATATGTGAAAAGAACCTTTTTGTCTCGCAAAAAATGCAACATACACAAAACCAATGTCGAAAACTTCTTTTTGGATGTTAAATAAATACTTCAGTTTTGTCCCGAGCAACCAAAAACTACACCAGCTTTCCACGTTCGGGCATGATTATTTATTGCAGATGCTTTGCTTGCATTAAAGAGATTCTGGACTAATCTTTCCATTCCTTTGCCATCACTATAACGACACTCGGCAAAGCTTTTCGGGCCAGCAAATAACAAAATTAGCTTCCTAACCGAGATGAAAACGTTTCTAAGCTGCAGGCTACTCCATAGCAACATGTATGTATGTTTGTTAAGTCTTGTATACCATCGAAAAAACAAGAATTTAGCGTTGAGAACTGTTTTAGCTGTGCACGTACTCTACTGCAGATATACTCGGCCAGTTATTTGCTAGGTTAACTGAAATGGGAGCATTCCGTATGCTTTGGCTTTAGACTGTCTCTGAAACAGAGATAGGGAGTGTTTGAGCGAAAGAAAAAGATAGCACGAATGCCGTATGGTCAACAACGGTCGTTTCTGATGTGGGATGCTGATACATCCGACACAAGCAAACATAGACATTTGGGGCCGCAATAAACCTGAACGCTAATTCTTTACCTCTTTGTACGGGGTGGGCCGGTGTGGCTCTCTCGGGGTCATTTCGAGACCTTCGATAAGATTCGTTCCCCAGAGGAATGGTCCGATTGTGTGATGTTTTGGATGTGGCACTGTCAATGAGCGGGCAAACGGAAAGGTAAACAGCTCGGAGGTTTGTTTTCTTCTAAACTAACGATCAACAACGAAATGCATGGACGATGTGAGGGTTACCGGAATCACAGGGTGGTTCAACTGGTGGTACTACGAAAACTATCCTCCGGCTATACGGGACGTCAGTTCGAGTTTAACGGACGAGTTTGTTTGGGTCGGTTCGAAATTCAAAGCTCAAAAACTAAATCCCAATGCCGTTCGAAAATTCTACTACCCACTCCCAAGGGACTCATATATCCCGACTCTTACTTTGCGTTGCTTCATTTCGTTCGGTTTTGGATCGTTTTTATCTGCCGCTGGCGCGTGGCTTTCCGAGCGTGCAATGTGGACTTTGCAACAATTTTCAGTCTCGTCTCGCATGTGCAGACCGGTGACGGCGGTAGAAGCCATTTTGCGTGGCGTGGTACAGTTCACAGCAGCGACACATGAGGCAGGAACACTTCAAATCTGTGCCGTGTAGTTCCCAACTTCTGGCATAGTGTTGCTTCGATGCCGAGCAGTCAAATGTTCGATTCGGCGGTTGCCCGTCCGACTGGCCGGGACTTTTGTTCGCCCAACAAATAAACTTCGATAAGTGTCGTAAACATTGGCCGATCACTAAGTGTGCGAGTGTTTCAGGGAACAATGCCAAACACTAGGCTGAATTGTCTGTTGCTGCTCTTGATGATAGATTTAGTGTTGGCAAGATTGTGCACCGCACGTGGGAAGCTACGGATGAACGTTCGCATATTGATACGTTACGGTTGTACGTTTGTGTTTCGGTTAGCTAGTTTTATCGTAATTTTCAGCACAAAAAATGGTAGACGATCTGTGTACGACACAAAGAGAGCTGTTTTACACAATTACGAAACTTGATGGCTTCTTTTGAAAGTGGCATTGAATCGGATGGACATTAGTTTGATTGGAACGTTGAACATAGTACAAAGCAGAGCTAATGAAACATGCTTTTAGTGTTGGTTGACGCGAAATATTCCTTTGAAATGTTTGGTAAGATAGTGCTCGTGAGCGTGTGTTTTTGCAAAATATTCTTGAGTAAATAAATACCTTAAAATCTCCTTAACTATAATAAATACAATAATTATTAGGCTCGTAATAATGTCATCAGTCTTGTAACATATAGTGTGTGAAGACTTCTGCTACAGCATCAAGATTTATTTCTTACGAAAAGTATTTGATTCTTCGCAGGATTGTGTATGATTGTATCTCTCATACTCACGCAAATAACCCTCTTAAATTACAAACTCTTCTGTGCAGTAACCCCTCATTCGAGAAAAGAAAATCTGTAACAAAAAAAAAACAACTATAAGTGTTTCGCAAACGCTAGCGCTTTTATCGTACGTATCAACAACGCAACCAGCAAACGCTACGTGGCTTGATTTCTTGGCGTCTTGCTCGAAAAACCCTTCGGGATCCGCTTGAAGGGTGTATAACATTTAGAACATAATTCAATTAGGGGTTGTTTTTTTTATGGCAGTATACATAAGGGCGTCTTGGTCACATCTTGTAGCAAGTTTCCCCAGGGCTCTTACGAGTCCGCATCCATCCTTGCTAAGGTGAAAGATTGTTTGCTAGCAAAATAACAACATCTAGTTTGTTGCTGTTCACCAGCTACCCTTGCCAGAGTAGGACAGCAATGGCTACCCATGGTATGCATGTGGCAGAGTATACTAGGCTGTGCTGGCTGGGATAGCACTTGAAAACGGCAACTATGATTGCAGGCCCTACCGGAAAGAGCTGCACAAAATGGATGGTTGTGAATTAGGACATCGTGAAGGGTTTTTGCTCGTTGCTTCATGTTAGCTACCTTCCAAATACGTTCGCCAATTAAAATTTTCCAAAGTATGGATACTTTGGCTCGATGCTGGAGATGGTGAAAAGTAAGGGAAAAGGGAAAAAAACCCCATACAGCTTTTAGCAACAGTACCGAAACGGAAGCAAACGAGCGCTAACGGTGGGGATGGATTCGTTGGAGAAATTAACTTAAATTTCTGCCTCTACTTTAAGCTGTTAGATGATTCGTCCAGCAAGCTGCCAATTTACTGTAACGAAACCATTTAGAAATTGCTAATGAGATGCTGCACACCCACACGATGGAAACTGTGGATGTGCATCGCCGTCCGTACCAATCCCCATACAGATAAAAAATGTCAAAGAGCTCCGGGGTACACTTTTGTCTCGCGATATCTCATCAGGAAATGGAAGTTTGTGGAGCTATCACAATAAGTCTGTATCATGTCGGGACGTACCGGGAACGACTGGGGCCGTTTAGATTCCGGTTTTATCGTTGCATTTACACACTGAAGGGAAGTGTCGCGTAAGTGTTGGCATCACTGGCTCCGTCAGCAAACCGTTGGGGCAAAAACTCTTGAGGGTTTCGGTACGCCTGCACACACGTACGTACGGGACATACGTATCTGTGGAGGGAATATGCGAGAGATAGTTGCTGACGTAAGCTGGGATGCTGGGATTGTGGTGAGCTGTGTCTTTGTTTTGCTGCTCGCCGAGATACCGCTCCAGACAGGTCCATTCAATCCCGCCCGAACGCTCAGGAACGCAAAGTTCGCAAACGGGTGTGGAAATGTTGCTTTCTTTCTGGCGATCGGTGAAGCTGTTGCTAGCTTCGCTTTTATCTATCGACGCGTCGTAGCGTGTGTGGGCGGCTACGGGGTTCTTCCCGGTTCGAGAACGAGAATGTCAACCATTTTTATTTGACGCAAACGATTGGGGAGTCACCCATCCACCCACCCGGGAGCCGTTAAGACAGCAATTCTCGGCGACGAATATTAACCAAGTTCTGACAGGTCCACGGGAATTACGGCACCACCAGTTGCCGGTACTTGAAGTTTAGTCTGGAACACTTCAGGCGATAACAAATTCCTACCAGAGATGAGTGTTTGCCTGTGGGTGTATCGGCACAGCATCCTAGTGTGATGAAAAAAGCTGAGATTTGGGAGGCGGCTGTGCACATGTGTCTGGTGCACACTTTTTGCCGATTAAATTCATCCAAATCCGAACGGAATGGTAAACATATACAGTCGTTATCAGGTTGAACAACAGGTTCGAGGATAGTAGCACAAAAGATTTCGGAAGCTTTTGATCGATGAGAAGAGTGGAAGTTTGATATCAAGTGTTATCCTGCTACAGATTATTGAGACATAAAATTGACCATAAAATTGATATCAAAAGCTTCTTTTTTTTATTCATGTAGAACGGCCTTGCCGTATTGCTATATCAAAAGCTTTTGATATAGATGCTTTTAGTTGTTTGCATGTTGTTGTTTAACTCTCATTGTCGAGATCGATTTGCTAGAAATTTGTATCGTTTCTTGTATTTGTTTAAATTTGTCGCTCCTTAATTCATATCAATATTTTACTTCCAAGTGAACCAGGTACAGCCTTTTGCCCAGTGATTATTGTAATATGTTTTTATTTTGAAAATTCCGGCGGGCTTCTCAGAATTATCGGTGTTTCTTCCTTTGTTCGAATTTTCTAAAGCTAGGTCGGGCATAAAAGAGAGAAAGAATACGAAGACGGGGAACAAAAAAGAGACAACGGTCACATGATAGTTAAACAAATGTTGGGAATTGTTGAAAACTACTTGCACTCCAACAAGTTTATCATTCTGACCGTATCTCGTAAGCCTGGCAGGTCTCACACGTAGTAGATGGCAAGGTTAATAAAGAGAGCTAAAGGAGAGAAGGAAATGGAGCGAGAAGTTCTGCAAAAGAGGAGAATTGGAAGTGGTAATGACAGATTTGCCTATGTTGAAGACCTAATAAGTGACAGCAATATGGATAGGAATGAACAGGAAATTTTGGAGACGACAACAATCTTTTGGAGACACGGAATTAAGTTTTTAAGATTGTTTTGTTCAAATAAATAACATTGGAGGGAAGCATATCAACACAATCTCTGCCAAACAGCAGAACAAAACAGAGGACAGAAATTCAAGAAAGAAAAATCAAGGAATTCTGTAAAGTTGTTCCATATCATGATATAACTCTGAGAATAAGTCTCTTTCTTGTATATCACTATATTAAAACATAAATACACATTAATATAATGTAAGCAATATGTAGCCATATGGCTCAATACCTCTATAACTGAAGAAACTTCATTGGAGTTTATTAGCTAGAAAATCTTACAATTGTTTCCTTCTTATTGTTTAACAACCTACATACTATTTTTTTTTTATTCTATTAGAACGGCCTGGACATACTATTTTGAAGCTAAGCGAATCACAAATTTTCATATTTTTTTTCAGATTGATTATGCTTAATCTTAAGAGTAGAAGCATAATGCTAGAATACAGTGTATAATGCACATGTAGACAATAAAACCCATTTTAGAACGTCTTAATGGCACGACCCCTTGTGCAAAATTTAAAAAAAAATCGTCAATTTGTTTGACGGTTCATGATCATGTTCATTTACATAAATGTTCTTAAATTAATGAAAATAATGGAAAAATACTTGCTGTAATGGTGAAAATTTGTTGCAACATGAACAGAATTTGTTAAACCAGGTACTGTACGATTTTAGCGGTAGTAGATGATATGGGAAATGAAAAAAGTTGCATTTGAATATTAATTCGAACGGCTGGTATGCTTACTTGATTAAACCATGCTGACACGCTTACAACACCAATAAAGTAAAGAAACAAAATAAAAATTAGCGTGGAACAACGCGAAACAACTGTAGCAATGCCGTTGGTAACTTGAACAACTGAAGCAATGCCGTTGGCAGCAAACTGCAAACTTAACCTCACAGAAAGGTACACCATGTCCCGAGCAAGGCGTGCAAGGCAGTAAGAGTGTCAGCTCCACACGGTACATACATATTGGACTGGTTCCACAGATTCTCAGTATTCGCGTTAAAATGGCACGCAATTTGGTTGGCAAATTGGACGCTCGAACAAATGCGCTGCCACTTTTCAATAACCGCATCGCGGTGCGTACTACTAGACGAAATTAGAAATTTTCCGATGGCAAAATGTCGTCCGGTGTGGAGTCAGACTCGTTACAGAAAATATTGATTTTTCACCCAAAAACCTCCAAACCGTTGTTCAAAGGCTTCGCTTACCTGTCGCTGCTGGTACTCGGTGATGCTCCTTTCGCGTACCGGTTTCCTGTGTTCATGGGAGGAGTGACAGTGTACGCTCGCGAATTTTCTTCGAATTGAAAACCGCGCACGGCTTGATAGTTTTTCGGAAGGTTTACCTACCATCCACAAAATGGTCCACAATCGTCGGAGAGAATTATATTCCCTGTCGAGTTTACCGTTTCGCGTTTGGGAGTGAAAAATTTATCGTTGGTATAGTTTCGCCGTTCCTTGCCAATTGGGGCAAAAACTTAAAAGTTCACTACCAAACACGGCGGAAAAGAGCAAACAACAGAAAGGCGCAAGAACAAAAAGAAAACGAATGCCACCAACAATTTCTCCCAAACTTACAGCAAAGACACTAGGATCACCTTTCTTTGCGATTCGGAAAAGAATAGTGCTTACAGTTGAAGATTTATTTAATTATATCACGTTCGACGACTGTTCCCATTTGCTGAGCTTGTGCTTTTTTTTGTTGTTGGGGAGTTGTATATTTGTGTGTGAATTTCTGTCCGAGTAAGCAATTCTTTTCAACTGCTCGTTTTCCTGTAGCCTTGTGCTACTTTTACTTGAAGCTATGGAAAAAGTTGTTTGGAATGGTTCTGTGAAGAGGTTCGGAGCATTAAGGTTGAACATTATTTGTGTCTCTCCTTTAGCTACACCATTCTTTTTTTGTAACCTTTTTTCTTTTCGCGAGATGTTGTTGAGGAATGTAACAAGTTTGGCTGCAAAAAAATTAAGAAAAATATAAAATCATTTCATACGCTTCAAATAACTACTATAAAAAATTTACTTAGCATGTTAGAATGTTAAACCCGAATTAAACTTAATTTCATTTTCAAATGGGTTTTAATAAATTTGCCAAATAAAATTGTCACTTTTTTTATTTCAATTTTTAGCTCGCCTCAATTCAAACATTTTGAGTTAGTAAAGGTAGAGAAGGTGGTAACGAATTGGAAATATGCAAACCATTGATTGACCACCTCTAAGTTGATGAGCGGAACGTGACATTGCCCAGTTTGGACATCTATTTACTTTCCACCAAGCAAATCAAATCCATTTGCGGGGCGAGCAATGGCATGGAATAAAATTGTGAGAATTGTGCCGTCGCGTTACATAATTTGGACCATCCATCCAATTTCGCGAACCCAAATCTGATTGTATTTATGGGTTTGTGTGAAATAATTTTATTACGTTGGCGGTATACACTTTGTGTATTTGACAGAGGCGTGAGAGGTACTGGGCGCCTCCATTGATGGTGAGGAAAAATGTTTAGTGTGTTGACGGAAGGTCACATTGGACAACTGTATATTTATTTTTGGAATTTAATGGTAAGAAAAAGGAAAAACTAGTACTTTAAGTGCTGGGAAGTAGTACTTAAAAAGTATAAAATTTAAAGAAAGATATTTTTGATATTATTTATTTCTTGTTTATAAAAAGAAATGGCAGAATTGCTATTTCGAGAGAAACTTCTTCTTCTTCTTTGGCACTACAACCTCGTGAGGTCTTGGCCTGCTATTGCTAGCTCTCTGTGACTTATATTATACCCGTAGCTGGATAGTCAGTCCTGCGTACGGGGAGGCGGTCCGCCGGGATTCGAACCCCGGTCCTGCCGTGTGAAGACCGGCGCCGCTATCGTATACACCACCGGGCCGCCCCAAGAACATTTCGAGAGAAACACTCGTCCTTTTTTGTACATAACTATGAAGATGAGCGATGTTATGAAATTTTATTTTAAATGTGATCTTCATTCACTTTATAAAAATTCATTCGCGTCATATAAAAATCTTATTCACGTAATATTTTTGCAAAATTGTAAAACGTTCAAATAAAACGGTTCATAAACTTGCAAAAAATCCTTGCAAATAACGAACAGTTTTTAATTTTTGAATCCATCTACCAGTTTCCCGGCGTCATGTAAGTTGCCATAAAACACTGGGCGCCTCCATATCGCTTTTGTAAAAGTTCTGCACCACTTTTGTACACTAATTCGTTGGCACATTTTGCAAAGAAATAAAAGTCTACAGCGGGCGATGGTTTTCGGCGGATGTTTTCACGCTCCACCGTCCAAAGCCATTGTATTATTTTGACGAAATGATTGCGTCTTACTTCGATTTCGTACGTGATCGGATTTCTGATTCCATGTTAGCGTCGTGCCAGTCGGAGAAGAACAAAAAAAAATCAAACATCGAAAACGTACCGTTGCGCGTATCGAAATGATCGCACGGTGAAAGTGAAACGGCAGTGAAGGTGAATCAAAACGTCGTTAAGGTTGCGGTTCCAACATCGTCCAACGGTTCCGCTACGACGGTCGAACCAATCATTCTCATCGGCCTACGGTGGCTTTCGGCGTTAGTGCTAGAACTCGAACGCCAGGACAAGGCGAGCTATTTTCTCCTTTCTTTTAGGGGCTGTGATGGTAAGCATGTAGCTTTGTTTTTTGGAAACTGGAAAGGTACGCATTCGCGTCCAGTCCCGATCCACTGTTTGCAGGTGTCAAAATCCGTGCCGGCAGCCTCTCGGGAGGATTGAAATCTTTTGATTTGATTTCACCGCCCAACACGTTATCGGTATGTTTTTGCATCACGTTGTGTGATTTTTTATCGCTAGATAGTGCGATGGTGTTGTGCTGTTGTGTGCGCCGTTCGGCACGCAGCTCACGTCCATCAGGAAGCGTTTCTCGCCGGGGAAAAGTCCACGACACAGAATCACAGAACAGATTTCGAAGGAAACGGTGGACGCTTTTGTTGCATGCAGCTGCGAGCGAAAGAGCTCAGCCATAAATCGATTATTCTGTGCGAATTGTGATCGTTTGACGCATAGCCAATACCTTGTAATCAAAGAGCGATTTCAAATTCTGTGGACGAGAAAATTTTGTTTTGGTGAAATTCTTTCGAAAATTATCGTTTTTACTAACGCCGGTACCCATGGTTGTTCGTATTTGTTAGCAGACTGGGAAATTCACAGTGTCGCTTTCAATCTGAAGCTTAAAAACGATGGAATGCAGGAAAAACATTATGAAAATATATACTGAAAACAGCGTTCAAATTTGTTGTGGATCAAATAATTTTAAATTAAACTTTAATTTGTTTTGCATTTTTGTTTACTAAAGTTGAATTTGAAATGTACATGATTGGAAAATTAAAAAAAATGCTTTTTTTGCTAAGATTTGTTGTTTAAAGTATACATCTCCTAGTTACATTAAATCGTGTCTTTGATCAACCGATCGGCCCGGATGATCGAGTGTGCCGAAAATTCCGACTTGATTGACTAATCAACTCAAGAAACTACTCACTCATCGGTTAAGCCAAAGTTATCGCTGTTACAACCCCACCTATATTCTCAATTAAGAATATTTAAGGCAAAGGTTAAAGCAAATCGGAAGAAAGACTCGTATGAATCGTTTTTGCAAGGTTTGAAAATCCACCGTTCGCACCATTTTTGCGAGTTCCTGACACATATGTAAAAGTCTTCGAATTAAAGTGTTGAGTGCGTGATAAATTACATACTTTGAGATAATTATGCATATATGTGTATCAATCAAAATGAAATGAATCAAGACGCATACGATAGAATACATTTAAGGCATTCAATTATTATATATTTCCAAAAGATATCAGTATCCAAAATATACTAACATGACATCTTTCCTCAGACCTAAACTCTTCTTGGGTATTCTTTTAAACAATTTATTTGATCTAAGAATTGCTTCCTAAACAGTTACAGTAATGCTGCAATTCTTGAGAATAGCCATGCAAATTAATTCTTCATATCTGTTCCTGAAACCCACCATCATTTTCCAGAAATTAATCACTTACTCTTGCTCGATTGCTTTCAGGTATGCAGCAACCACCCATATGTCCCATGTTGACACACAGTTGATAAGCGTCTGTCACCGATAGCTATAAGGTAAAATGTTTCACAGGCAACCCAACGCCACTTACGCCATACCAATCGTTCCTGATCGATAAGTCCAGGACAAGACAAATGTACCTGAAACTGTTTTCTTCACAGCAGCTTCCCATGTGGTTATAACTTCCCACCCAGCTGAGGTGAAGCTAAATTGAACCAGAACCGGCGCTTTTCGTCCCCCACAGGGAGGACCGGAATCGAGTGGTGCCCTAATCAATTTCCGCTAAATCATCGCCACGGCAAAGGTTGAAGTTTCGTGTGCAGTGGACGGGGAACGAATGTGTTACCCATACGGGATGGAATTTCCGTGTTGGTGCGGTGTGTTCAATTTTCGGAAATTGTTTGCGCTGCTCGGTTGGAAAGGGTGGAACTTTCTGTTGGGAAAAGTTGGCTGGAAACCCGAAATGAGTTTGATGAAAGCGGAATGAAAAGTTCATACAATTTTCGCCGAAGATGGTTTTGAATGGTTAGTTTTTAATTGTGTTAGATGACTTATAGCTTAGCTCTTTTCAAACTCGAAAATGTCCTCTGAAGTAGTTCTTTATTTGTTTGCGGCTATTGGAACTATTTCAAAAATTTTATTTAACTATATTTAACAGAAAATTGAGACAAGAGATTGCAATGAAAATAATTTGATGACCCCATGATGAGTCGTTTCGTTGGACCAAAACTCCATAACTGTAAAGCTTTACTTTTCAATATTCCTAACGTTAAACGAAATGAAAATCGCGCTTCAATCATTCCCGGTCTACAAACTTTTCAATCAAATTCAGCTAAGGTTTTTAAAGCTGTTACAAAAAGAAACCTAAACGAATATTTTTTTACAGCTCGTATTCAGGTGAAACCGAAGCCGATGAAAAATTGATTATTTCCTAATAAGCTGTAGGGAATTAATTTACCACACTCCAAGCGAGCACTTTCACATTTCGGCAGTGGAAATGAAATGTTTTGGAACGATTGGATCTCAACACACAATATCCATTAATTTCCATTGCCAGCGTCAGTGTCAATTTTACAATTTGCAATTGATCGTTATCGGTGTTGCTTGTGGTAGGGAGGCGCATTGAGTCAAAGAGTATGTGACAAGAAACCATTCCAGACAGCAAGTGAGGATACGAGTAAAAATATTGATTTTTAACAGTATGTAGCAAAGAAAATTGTTTCTAAATTTGGTGTTCATGAATTGGAAATTATGTTACATGGGATTTATAGCATAAGCAATAGCATAGGATAATA
>KZ063323.1:9161-61468 GCA_002091835.1 Anopheles maculatus | reverse complement strand
TGCCTCTCATCGTTGCTTGTCGCCGTTTCTCGTTAGGCAGGTTTGGTTAACGGTTGACCCGGTTGAGGAATGGGCAATAAGGCACCTGTTGTTGACGAAACGGAAGCCCAGGCCAAATAAGGCAAGGGTACCACAGGTAGATGGACATCATCAGTTTGTTACCTCCGGTTATGTTTGAAAACGTGGATTTGGAAATCAGCGTTAATGAGAAATCTTCGAAATAGACTTGAAGGAGCGCAAAGCCAGGCTTCAAAACACGAAAGAAATTGATGATCGATGGTACTGTGGAATCGGAGTATTCGACATTGTATTGATGCGACAAACTTTTGTACCTCGTGGCCTGTGAAAAAAGACAGTTCTTCCTGCCCGTATTCTCAGGTAGTTTAAATTCTTAACCTTTTGAATTTATACAGTACTACTACCTGTCTATGCAGGGAATATGTTGTCAAGTCAAGTGGCGCAGTGAGCGATTTCTCCGATGGAGATGATGACCTTACAATAATACTAAGAACAGTTTTGGACATATTGTAAGCTCTGATGAAGTATGTTTGCTAACTAAATCATTTATTACTTAATTTTGATGCCAAAAAAACAAAAATGTTTATTATGAAATAAGTAAGTAGTAGTATTATAACAAATTGTTCGTATCCCATGGCTGAGGCGGATGCGTTAATTTTGCTGCTAGAAGAACCAGTTTCTATTTTTCAGTGCCGTCAAGTATTTTTACTAGTTTTTGCCATTTTTAATTACCTTATGTTGCTAGTCTAGAGACCTGGGTGTAACTGTTATGCCTGTGGCAGGTTTTTAACCGTAGGCTAAAGCAAAAAAAAAAACGCATCCAAGCATCGTTCGCTTCCTGCAGTCTTGTTACAGGTACAGACAATTTTCAGCACCAGCAGGCATCTTCATTATCATTAAATCATTGATATTCATTGCCTATAAAATATTCATTCAAGTGCACAGTGTTTCGTGTCTTCTGTACATGCTCTGCCATTTCATGTTTCGAAGGCAATCCACTGGGCCCATTGGAAATCATTTATCCCAGCCATGCACTTAAGGATAAATGAAACCACTCGCTACAGAGAGGACACCGTAATATCGGAACCAGGTGCACACAACGGGTTTTCGACGGACGCATCGATGGATGCAAATGATGTGCAACTGCGAGTGGGGATGCAGGTGGAGCTGAGAAATGGCTTCACCGGTGGAGGCAGACTGTTGCACGACTGTGCAGAACGTAGGCGTCCGTATTTCCCTTCATGTTTCGCTTGCCCATCACTCTCAACAGGTAATCGGGAGACGGTAGTCGAACCGCCTGTTCACTGGACGGTGACAGTAGGCGAGCAGATAATAAAATCACACATCCCGTGGAACGATGGGGCATCGTTTGGAAAAAAAGCAATAATATAAAAAAGCATCACACACTACGGGAGAAGGTTAATAGCCTTCGATCGAAATGTCATTAAAACGGAGTGTAAAAAAGAAGATGGCCTATGAATAAATTGGCTATGAAATAACGACCAACCCATCGCAACGGTAAAGTGCATAGTTGACACAGTTTTTTCACATTTTTAAATACACTGATGTAGCAGTCACATTTTGAAGGCACACCCGAAGGGAGCTACTAAGAAGTAGGACATTTTAAGGCACGATTTTACATCTAAAACCTCCTGATGATGAGCATTAAAGCGACTTGATGCAACAGAGCAGTGGAACAATAAAATATCTTCAATTGTAATTATGTGTATGGTAGTGTCTGAACCTGCCACCACTGCAGCAGGAGAGCGCGGTATGTAGATAAATAAACCACGACTATATAAACCAGAACTGGACTGCGGAGGTCCTGCACATCCGTCCCTCACTGTGTACTCCCACCGAAGCCATAAAAAGCATAGAAAATGTAAACTTGAAAAGTATGAACCTAGCGCACTGCCACCAGTTTTCATCACCACTGGAAGCGGGAAGGCGCGTTGGACGTGCCAGACGTGGAAGTCAGGAATCTTGGATAGACACCCGAGTGTCGCCAGTTCGGCAGACACCTTCAACCAGCTTTGTCTCCTCTCCCCAGCTTTTTCCCTACCACTGAAGCAACATGGATGAGAAGGAAATTGAACGTGCATCTTGCGTTCGTTCCACACGTCCAACTGTATGGCATGGTGTGCATGGTATGGGTTTATACGGTAGCCACCACCGCGTGCTCATGAATTGAATCGGTCGAGACCATCGTTTCGGAAGGCATCGGGAGCCGTCGAACTCGCGATGCGACCGCTTAAAGTAAACAATGCCAACCCATCACATCCTAAGCATGTGATTGCAAAGAGACTGCTGTACGTTTTAAGCATGCATCCAGGGTTAGTAGTAGTGTTTGGGAGGGCCACTGTGTTATATGACCACACAACACAGCACGGCCGAGCAGGCCTTGTGAAGGATGGAATGAACGAAACACCAGCACCAGGACACACACACACACACAAACTCCCAGCATGTAATGGAAGTGTATGATGTCCCTGTACGCCCCACAACGTCCGAATGGCGCATCCATCCTCGCCGGACGCGAAACGAAAGAAAAATGGGAAGACGGGAAACGGTTTGTACAAACAGAAACTCGGTTAACCCTATGCTAACCCGATTCATAGCGGCATCATCGAGATGGAAAGCGTTCGGGCCCGCCCAGGCGAAAGTAAATGATAAATCTTTCGTCAGGATCGATTTTAGGAATGCGTTTGGAATCGGATCGGGTTTGGTGGTGCTTATGGTGGCACTCCTCTCGCTCCACACCCAAATACAAATAAACCCCACCATTACCCACCTTCGCTACTCTTGCTCGCGCTCGATGATGTGCACTCTTTTCACATGCTCAAATTTCTGTCACCACGTATGTGTGTGTCCCATGCGCTGGATAGAACCCAGAGCAAGAGTTCTGAGCTAAACGAGTCTCGTCTGGCGATGGTCTGAACGATTTTGATTAAAAACTTTAGCTCAGTTCCTATGCAACTAAGTAGCATGGCTAGCGTTCGATTGTACATTTTGAATTTCACACTAGAGAACAAGTAAACATTTCCCGTAGTGGAACTAACGTAGCTGAGAAACTTCTGCGTGTAGCCTGCTGATGTGTAGTACAGTTTGGAAATGATTGTTTGGAAAGGTGTGATCATATGATCACCAGAGCTTCCCATTTCCTGGAGATATACATTAAGCTGATGCTAGACAAACTCGATTTAAAAAATGTAGACTTTTTTGTTGGACGACTTTGTTCTTTCTTTTCTAACTTCTAAAACCCCCACCTCAGCGAAGGCAAAAGAAACTTCCTTCCCGTGTTTTGAGTGTTTTTTTCCTCTTCGATCTTCCGCATTCCTGACTATTCTAACGACACGGTGACACCACCAGCAAACGACAACGACCGGTTAGCTAAACAAACTTTAGATCAGTCGCCCATGTCGCACAATGCTCCTTCCCGTCGTTCGTGGTACACCTCACCTGTGTGTTTCGTGCTGCTAAAGACGCATACTCGCTTATCCACTTATGCATGGTGGTGGTCTTCCCACTTTACGGGAATACTGTCGATCGCATCCGATCGCAGTGAAATCTGCCGGAGGAAGCGAACGTATGCTTGGAGGTGTGCTGCTGTTGCTGCTGGCGGGTGATAATGGTGGTTGAGACTTTACAACGCCATGTAGAATGCCAAACATTACACAAGAACGGATTCCTCGGTGCAGTTTAACGGGGACCACTTGGATAAACATGTACACCGAAGGTTTACGGTTCGATGTCGACGACAAATATGTACGAGACGGAGAGAGGAGGAAACGGGGTATGCAAGGGTTCGAAAAAATTCTTTCAAGAGGATCACCGTGACCGAAAGAGCACTTGAGTAGTCGCCACGTTGTTGAGATAAGCAAATCGAGCTATGCGCGACAAACAGAATGTCCACTCTATCTCTCTCTCTCTCCCTCGCTCGCTCGATCTCTTTCTCTTGACTCACGCAAAGTGTCAAGCACGGATACTGTGGATTAAGTTGTAGTCATCCGTACTACGCGCTCGGTACAGATTGATATTGGACGTTCATTGTCTCACGTAACGCATCCGGTAATTACTGTTCCTTTCGTTCATGCTGACAACACAAACCCGGAGCCATCCGGTCCGGGAATTGGTTGAAGTGTTCGCAAACCGGACGCACCAACTGACGTGCTACACGATGCTACCAATTGCTATCGGATCTTCACATTACAACTCCTTAGTAACACCATCAAGAGCCTTTGAATGGCAGGCAAAATCACCCAGACCCAGACGAACAGTGTGCTAACAATGGACGATTGCAAATGTGGAGACGGTTGGAAAAGTACGGGAAAGTCTTCCATCTAAAAGCCCAGGCTAGGTGTCAAGCTTGACAGGCAAATTTGTGGTGCCCATTTTGTGAGCCAACATGTCAACACAGATTACACTTCGAGCGATCTTCGTTGCTCGGTTCGATGGCGAAGCAGTTGAAGCAAAGGACCATCATCGCAAACCGGTAGACGTGCACGATGAAAGAACCCATCCCGGTGTACATGCACGTCCAGTTCAGCCAATCCAGATGTTACTCGATACGGAATGTAGATCAACCTCCGGAGAAGTTATCTACTTTGGTAGAACATTCTTCATCGCTGGTGTGCAATGAAACGGGAGAATAAATTCTCGGCTGTCTGGGTCTGGGTGGGTTGACGGCCAAGTGACATGGAAATTGTAGATGCTACACGCTAAGTGTCATTTGCTGAGCGATCGATTTTTCCTTTTGTCAGGGTTGATCGTCACCGCCGCCGCCCACCAAGCTGCATCAAGCAGTGATCGTAAAAGGAAAGAAGCGATCGCCCTTGTGTCTTGTGAGCTCAAGCACACTCTGCAGCATACCAAGTGAAATCACTAGAACACTAATTTAGCCATTAGCGGACCAAAAAGGAAACACATGGAAATGCGGGAATCGAGCGTAGCGATGAAACAAATGTTACTTCAACCACAGAGTCGCGGAGGATCGATGTTGCTAACGTTTATGGGTAGCAACTACCACGGTACTCATGTGCAACAACATCCACTACATCTGTTTCCGGCCGTCGTGAATGTATGCATGCTGCCAATTGTCGGCACAAGTGTAGTCGCCGTAAAGATCGACGTTGTCCGTTGTACAAATTTGGCTGTCATTAATTGTTTACCAACAAGGGCGATTAAAAGGATGGTGGTGGTGCTATCGTACCACGGCACCTGTTGGACATATTATATCTGACGGCAGCGAGTGCCCCCTTATCTGGATTAACGGGATAAAAAAAAATGGTGATTTGCCTTACTTGTCCCGTGTCCAGGAATTAGAAACTAGCATCGTTACCATTAGCAAGCAAGTGCAGTTGTACATGCCGCCGGAATGTGGCTGCATGCATGCCTGTGCACATACGTTGCATCGGCAGTGTCACCGTGCCGGTGCATTAATTACGCGTGCCATTGAGCAAATATGGGACACACACGACGAAGTGTTTTTGGAGTGGTGGTTTGTGTGGTTTGGGTGATGACTTTTTAGCACGGTACTGCAGACTTACCGTTGAAACGTTGGGCCCGGGTGCCTAGTACGGACGAGAGCTTAGAGATGTTGTCTTTGGTGTTGCGCTCGAGCATCGTTTTAGCGTGCAGCGCGAGCTTATGCTCGGTCATCTGCGTACAGCAGGTTCCACCACCGGGCGGCACCTCACAGTGTCGGAGGGATAGATCTGTAAAGGAAGCCAAGGAAAGAGAAGAAATGCATCATTTAACATCATTCTTTAATAATTAACATACATTATCTAGAGACAACAAGGCTGAGTAGAGCGAGAACTACAAAAAGGGGAGTAAAATGTTTACTTTTATCTCACGTTGTTTAACTTTTTCTTACTACAACTACAATACTGCCGCATGAACATGATTCTCGCAGATCAAAAAGCAAGAACGCAAATCTTGTGCCCGCACCAGATAACGAACAACACGTTCTTGGACGTTTCTCTGATTTAGCCTGCATCTATGTACAATAAATTTACATTGCTAGGCGTAATTGGTGCACATGCGGTATGCGGTATATTAAGCGGCCGATCAAAAACAAAGTGTAAAAGTACAGCATTCCGAAAAGGAACTTGCTGTTCAAACGAGACCACCGACACGGCACATCGCAAACAGATCGGAAGGCGGAAACACCCGTGCAAGCTTCCAGCTAAAGTGTACCGTCCCAACAACGCAGTAACTAGATAGCGTGGCCCGATCTGGTATAGGTTGTTTGAGAAGCTTGGCCACCTAGTTTAGTCACCTTTTCGAGCTACTTCCCGCCTGGATTCTTCTTCTGGATAAAAAAAAAAAACAGCTCTATTTGTTACCGCGCACAAATGTTTCCGTTATTTTATGTAGGGCGGCCCTTTTTTATTCATGTTCATTCCGCCGGTGGATTACAGACAACAATTTTCACTGCATGTATAATGTGGCATTAGAATGGATGCATCCCCATGCCACCTTCAACGCAGCGAACGGATGTCGGCTACTTTTAATTTGGCGCCCAAGTCACTGTACTGTGGTGGAAGTTGCTCGAAGAAGTGTCGAGAGTGTTTGCACAGTGTCGATTCCGAAAGGGAAAGAAAAGCTTCCGATAGCCATGCAGCTCGGGCAGTGTCTGTCGAAGTAAAAGACAACTAATCTTTCTTGAAAGACTTGTATCACACTTGCGTGTTTGAACACATTACCTCATCGAAAGTGCAACGACATGCGTTTACGGTCGTCCATGAGGCCGGGCCACCGGGCTAGAGCTGCAAGAAACTCGCAAAAAGAATACTGGGTGGTTGGCAGTAATCTTGAGACTCATCGCAATCTTCGAACGCAGACTCGGGCCGGACGGTCTAATGTGTGTTTATGAGCTGCCTAATGAACAGAATTCCCACACGAGAACGCCAGTCGGTGAGTTCCGATAGACGGGAGGCTTCAGTGTATGGGTTAGACGCAAAAGCTAAAACATCCACACGCCCATTAAAACTTCTCCGTCATGTATCGTAAAGATAACGGCTTCTTTAAGGCTGTGGACATGGACATCTCGTGGAGTACGGCACGCACGATCGGTCGTCAGTGGCGGGAAAGCGCCATCAATGATGCCATTCTCGTCCCTGTGCCGAGTAGTTCTCCATTGTTGTCCTCATTAAGTGGTTATAATTACTGTGGTATCCCAAAACGTTCGTCTGACGCTTGGTACAGAACTCGATTCGATTCGACGGAGAATAAAATGAACTCATCTCGAGCTCTCAGGGTTCTCCTCGCACGGTACATCGGCTCGAAACCCGACGACATGCCCCAGCAGCGTGGTGCACCACCACTTCAAGCATCGACGATAGTGTGCCTAATAAAGTCAGCACCTATTAACACCTGGACGATGAGTGTCGGGGGCATAAAACCCTAACAGAACTATCGCCCGCACGCAGAAACCCAATGGAGCAGCACCATTTTTCCCATCCCTTCCCGGTAGGTGTGCGCTGGAATTTGGTGGGAACCTGCGGATATCGCGTCAACTACTCGACCGGGTTTCAGCTTTTACGACTTATGCGTTAAGACGACTTATGCGACTAGAGAGAAAGATCGATCGATTAGCGGGGAAGCTCGGTTGCTGTAAGCTCGTCGTTATTCTTTGGATAGGATTTGTCCACGAACACTGCGATTAGGAAGGGTACAAAGTGTGGTTGATAGAGTCGTTATTTGTGCCACACAGAAACCCACACACATGCGGTCATCTTTTAAGCATTTCAAATTCTACTCAATCCCGGCCACTGATCAGATTGGAAACTACTTTGATAGTGTAACATTAGTGACAGCGCCACCCAATTTACAGCAAAAGCATTCTGTACGACAAATTAACGCACAAAATCGTGCTACAAATCTATCGTACTTAATCCATCCACTTACGGAGAGTAGCAGACGGCGGGCCGATTCTCGGGAGCAGATCCAAAATGAGCTTTTACTAATTTATGATTCAGTGTCGGAACGTACGCAGAAAAAAAACGAGCACCAGAATAGTGGAAATGTGATGCGGCTATAAAATATTCCTGCTCAGGAGAAAATATCACGCGAGCAACTACGATCGTTCGAGATCGACGCGCAGCAGTATGTAGCTGTATTACACCTGTCTTATGTTGCTCGCACACATAGCCCCCACACCACAGAGGCGAGCCCGTTCTTTACGATGTCCAAAAAGGAGGACGAAGAATTTGTTAACGCAACATATGTTCCGATTTTGTGATGCATTCGGGTCTATCTATGCCGTGTAGCTGTAGGTGTTCTTCGTTTTTTTTTTGTTTTTTGCTTTGGTTTAAGGAGGACGAAGAATTTGTTAACGCAACATATGTTCCGATTTTGTGATGCATTCGGGTCTATCTATGCCGTGTAGCTGTAGGTGTTCTTCGTTTTTTTTGCTTTTTGCTGTTGGTTCTCAAGAGTATGATTATCATGATATTTAACTACGCACTGAGAAGCAGCAATGGATTCCACCACATGCGCGAACAAGCAAAGAGAAAGCGAAGAGCGAAGAGAGATGGCAGGAGATGAGCAGGACAGTGAGATGAAAGTAATTTCCGGGAATTTAAATTAAACAAGAATGATGGGGAAATGGTTCCGTCTGCCTTGGGCAAAGAGCGGGCATCAGAACATTGGAGGTTTCAGCGAGTGTATGTCTATTTTGTTGTTGTCTTGTCTTCCACAGTGGAAGTGGCCAGGCGTTGTGCGTTTTAAATAAACACTGGCCAGCAATCCCGATACCCGATCGAGGTCACTTTTGGTTGGTTCAGTAAACTGTCTAGTTAGTTTCGTGTATGTCTGGAGAAAAAAACAATCCTCGCCACTATGAACAAACTTCTTGACCATCGTTTTATCGACATTAATCTTGCTCAACTCTTGCATACGGTGCATGATGCATATGGTACGTTTGCTATTTATAACATTACATGAATGATCTTACATCAACTCAGCACCATCATAAAATTATCCAATCATAGCATATTTCCATCAACCGTTGATAAAGGTAATGTGGGAAGTGCGCTAGTGCGGAAAAATCATTTAATTATATCCATTTCTTAATAGTTTTTGCTCATCAATTTGGGATCTCAAGCTAGTGACAGACCTTCAGAAGCTATTTTTAAAATCAGGAAGCGCAGTAATTTTGGGTCAATGAGCCAAAACCAAAAACCGACAACGTGATACTTGCAGTATGGAGTTGGAAAGTACCGCATAGTCGTCAGAAGCGTTGGACTGTTGCAACGACCAGCAGCCGTTTTGCGCTGAGATGGTGGATGGTGGAAATATTTTTAGCTTACATACGAAATGATGGTCCAATGTGGAAAATTGCACGTTGAATGCCGGAAGAAGTTTCAATTGAGTTTTACATATTTCATTGGTTGCCAATGTCAGCCGTGTTTGTTCAATGTAGGCTTAAACTTTACTTAATATAAAATAAAATCCTTAAACCTTTAGAACCTTCAGGAAGCTCTTTCTTAGGCGTACGAATAGGCATCGCGAAGAATAAATGAGCTATCGATTAGTGAGGAATCTATTCGTAAATTATGCTACCTAAGCTTGCATGCGCCCAGATGAACTCAGTACGAGCAGCTGGCGATGGACCAACCCCGGAGGATTGGTACACATCATTCCTTTCCTTCACAATTACTCCACACGGAATCGGGTTCGTTGATTTGCTTTTCGGCAACCGGCCTTATTTGCAGCATACACTTTCGGTGGGAATTTTGAATGCCGTAAGTCATACCGATGGGGTCGGCCTAGTTCACCAAAGGAATGCGCGATTGGCTGGAATCTGCAGCTATTCGATTTCAATCAAATGTTCGATCCAGCATGATGTTTCTATTTCTTCTACCTTCTACACATTACAATCCGTTGTTGCCCAGATGCTACTACTGCCTTCTTGCACTGTGCGGGGCGGGTTTTTGGACGTGGTGAAGGAAGGGGTGGCTCACCAAAATTACATTTGCTTTCTCGCTGTTCCTTGCGCTGTCCGAGCGCTCTGGGGCTGGCTGCTCATATGCGGAGTGAAGCAATCTTTGGCACGATTAATTCGGCGATTGATCGGCGATTGATCGACGGATGCAGGAAGCGATTGCTCGTTCGCGTATCGCGTTTGTCGGCATTTGCAAACGCGCGCGCACACACACACACACGCACACACTGGCGCATCATTACATCATTATCTTCCGACCGCAAACGGCACATTTAGGTTGGAATCATTTTTGCTTTAAAATGACGTCAAAGCTAAACAACTCTTAAAAAATAAATGAAAGGAGTACAAGAAATTGTGGCATCTGTTACGTGGAAACTTAAGGACAAACTCAAGGACCTATAGTAATCGGGGCAGCAGTTTACACTTGACGAGCTGTCTGTTTCTCACCTCGAATAAAGGCGATTTTACACCTATAACACACACGCAACTCTGTTCACTGAGCAATTAGTCTGGCGTGAAATACAATTTCAAAGCTAAAAAAAAACACACACACACACACACACACACACTTTAAACATCTGGCACCGGTAAGTCTTCAACTTGGTGGGCCAAAAGGGAAACTGTTCCAGTGTCTTTCGGCAGCATGAAAATGTAAAGTGCGCAACGCATCATTGAGAATTTCGTTCCGGTCTCCAAATCGATCTCGCTCGCTGTTGGGCGGAACAGAGAACGAACTAGACAACAGCATCATGCAACTTGTTGCCATCTTGCACTGACCACTTTCTTTCTGTGTTTTTTTTTGCCCGGCCTATTCTACCCACGCACAAGTGTGTGTTTTTTCCGTTGTGAAACGAAGAATGAGTAGAAGATGAGTCAATTTTGCTCGTTACTGACGATTCATTTATCGTTTGCTCCTTGGGCAGTGTAACACACTGTAAAGAAATAAATCATACGCAACATCTTTACTTCCATTCAAAAATAATGGGTGGTCCATCTAATATTTGGTGGATGATGGATGCTGTTCTGCCACGTTTGGCACTTTTCTGTGTATTTACATGCCATTATAACACCTGAGAGGTAATCATCCTGTTTGGCTGCAGAAACGCACCGAAGGCGGACAACATCCGCAGTAGTTGCATTTTGCCTGCAACGATAAAACACAAATGACAACTTGCCGACCGGTGGAAGAAGGTAATGATTGACCAACCGAAGCGAGGAAGGTAATAATTAGCGATCATTCCGGTTGACCTTTAAGGCTGTTAATAATTAAGATTTACTTCCAAACTACCGAAGGGTGCAAAGGGCTGTGTAAAAGAAAAGTCTTCAAAGGCAAAAGACGAAAGACGAAAGATGTTGGCTCTCAAATTCCGGAGCGGCCAAGGTGTAAATATTCCACACCTCACAGGTGTTATACACATCCACACACACAGACACACACAACGACACGACCGTAATTGACACGCTAGTCGGTGACTGTCGGCGTGACTGAAAGCAAAACCGGTAAGAATCGGAAGTCATTCTAGCATCATCATCCGTTGCGGAATTAGTGGTGCGGGTGGTCCCGAAGAGAAAGGTTAAGCAAACCGAGCGACACAACACAAAAGGAACAGTGTTTTTTTTTTGTAGCTGTGGGGAAAAATGGGAAAAACTCCCAAAAAAACGTTGGCGACGGATGGTGGAATTTCAGTTCGTAAAGGTGCACAACACACACACACACACACATACCGGCACACGGATTTCGTGCATTGAAATGTTGGAAAATCGGTGCGTTTCGGAAAAGGGAATAGCTCTCTGTTGTGGATTGCCGTGGAACGTCTTGTGCTTACAAATCGTACCAAATTCAAAGAGAAACCGGAGAGAACGAAATCGAGAGGGACAGGAACGAATCGTACACAATGGGAAATAATAATAAAACTGGCTACAAATCTTAATTGGACACGCTCGGTGTGCGGTTTAGGAGGGCCGTCCCTCGGTCGGATACCCGCCAATGTGCCTATGATTACAGACACAAACACACACAGAAACAGCCACACAAGTACCCGGTGTGCTGCCGGCGAGGACGACAGGCACGGCCCGCATCGAAAGAGCGTTACTCATTTACAATTGATTGTTAAATTTAGAGGAAAAACTGCGTTTAGAGTGCAATTACGTTTGCCACCTTCGGTGTTCCAATTTTTGGCGCTCGAATATAGGACACAGTGGGAGTGGCATGGACAATCGACATGTCAAATTAACGATTATGTTCTGAAATGAATGTCATTACTAGAAACATTTTGCTTGGCCGTATTGCTAGAAACAATATTCGCAATGTAACTATTCATGGGGAAGATACAGAACTCTTATTTCACTTCTCTGTTAATATTGCATAAACAAATGTAATTTAAATTGAAATCCTATTGACGAAACACAATCTTAATCACATCAACGTCAATAATCATTCCCCATCTTCTTCTTTTTCTATATAGCCAAAAGAAAAAATCCATCAACTTAACTCCTGCTGAGAGTGTAATGCAAAAAATAAAATCACACCTCTCTGTTGCCTCTGTTACAACTTACCAACAGCTTCAACAAACACTCAGCGTATAATCGACTTTTGAAGGATGATAAAATCGTAACTGGTGCGTCCTCTTTCGTGCGACAGTGTTTCGTAGGAAAATTGTCCGGAAAAGTGCTTCCCCCCGGCGATATATAAGTGCTGGTGACCACTCGAACCGTTCTTCAGCACGTTTCGATCACCCTAGTTTTGTATTTGTGACTACCCTCCTGTTTGCTCGCCCAGAGCGAAGAGGTTGTAGAGAGCATGTGTTGCATTTTGTTTTTATTATCCGGCCCACCCGTCAAGGTTGGCGAAAAGTTATTGAACTGCTTGATTGCTGCGAACGACTACTACTGGCGGCTACTGATGGTGGTGGTGTTTTGTGCGGCATAAAGGATCGGAGCCAAATTTTCCACGCTCATGAAGCCGCATGACGTCAGTCGGGTGAAGGGTTTTTCATCTCCTCTTTCGGTAAGCATAATTCTCACATTTTTGTGTTTCCTACTATACCACTGTGCTTCGAATTTGGTTGGCTCCTAATGAAGATATTAAGGTATGGGCATTCCCCCATACGGAAGAAATTATCGGAAGCAGGAAATGGTGAGAAGGTGTAAAGCTGGTGTAAAAAGCTCTCTGCCGCGCGGTCTGCTCGCCTCTTGACGGCCCCCTTGACCAGCAATTGAGGTCCGTAATAAGCCACAGGTTAAATGCGCAACCCGCACCAATCGTTATGTATCAGAAATTAAATCTTGATCTGCCATGAAGCGGATAAAAAATAATACACCACATTCTTCCACATTCTATGGGATGAGTGAGAGCTTACGAAAAGAAATTTGGTACGATCACCAGACGAAGGATGTGGAGGGAGAACTCGTCTTTTAACTCGTCTTTTAACATTCCCACCGAGCCTTGTGTCTACAATCGTGCAGTGTGTACGAGCAACACGAAACGAAAACGACTTACAAAGATGGTCAAAAATCATCTTCCGATCGAATTAATGCTAGAAAAATATGCAACTCATAATCACCCCCAAAAAAAAGGGAGTGCGTTTAAGTATGGGAGCTTTTCTGGGACGCGTAGAATAAACGGTCGACTGTAGAGGAACCGAGACTGAAAGCAGCACAATGGCTGCCTTTAGGATGAAAAGATGATCATCGCTTCGGCGTTGCGCTTCTTCTTCGGGGCCCATACTTTGCGCATCATAATAAAGATAACAAACGTTTCGAGGTTTGGAGTGTCGTTACTTCGCCTTTTCTCACCGCTACCGATCTCCGATTTTACTGTGGCAGTAGCGTTACGACTCCGGGAGAGCCCAGCTCTAGGTGCGGCTTTGTTTTATTAAGGTAGCCAAGAGTACCGAAAACGAGCAACCGCAACTAATAAAACAATAAAACTGTAAGTACCGCGATAGACAAAGTGTTTGAACGCTAAACCCCGGGACGAATGGTTGAACGGATGTGGTAAAGTTGTGCACGAAAACAGCAACAGCTCCTTTCACGGTTAGTTGCATCGGGAAAAAGTTTCCGTTGTATTTCGTTTCGGTCAACATTTTCCACTGCCGAGTAATGGATCATGTACTACAGCTTTATCGCTTACGCTGCTCAACGGCACAAGGCATATGTCCTTCGATGCAGTGTTTTGGTGTCCTTTAGAATACCGTGTCGTGTCCCATTCCAGCCAAGTCCGATCGGTTTGACCCCTTAATGCAGCTGTTATTCGCTCAATTTAGTACCAAACGCGTAGTTGCGGTTGGTGGTTTTCGCGTCCCTCGCCCTTTTTACACCCTCTTTCTCGCTTTGGGGGTTGGTTTGGGTGTTGATGTTATTCTTTCTCTTAGTTCATAAATTCGTACCATTGTGTGTATTTCCTACACCTTTTATTTCTCTAGAATTTCTTTCTACCTCTTCTACGTTAAACCTTGCGGGTTACGATCCAACATCTTATCGTGCTGCCTCTCGCTCCTGTGCGTTTGCGTCGCGTTGAACCGTCCCATTTTTCCTAACCGTTTTTTCTCTTTCCTTACTTGTTCGCGTAGCGTTTTCCTCTTCGACGGAGTGCGCCGTTTCGGTCCCGTTGTTCCCGATGCTACGCGATCGTTCGCACACCCAAAGATCCATAAAAAGCCCAATTCATTTTGACCCATCTTCCTTCCCGCGTGTGGGGGCCTTCGGGTGCGCGTCTCGCCGATATCAAACAAACTTCCTTCTGCGCTCGGGCTGTTGCTTATGAGACCCAAAGCCTCTATAAATAAATGAAAAAAAAAAAAGCTCGGGCTGTTGAAAGAGGAGGGCCCACCTTTTTGCTCAATCCCAAAGTGCCTAATAATGCGTTGATTATTATAACCTCCGAATGGGTGAAACCACTCGCGCTGTCGGTATGTCGGTGCTGGATAAAATGAAGAGCACCGAGCATCGAACCACGATAAACAATGCATCGGGACACCGGGTCCCGGGTGATGGGGTAAATTTTGCGTTTTGAAGATCATACAAAATGGTTGAAGAAACAGTAAAGCTTAGTGAGGGAATGCTTTCCGTGTTTCTTTAAGAGATATGAAATACTTTACGGTATGGCTAGAAGTGCTTAATGGCTTAATGAGACCTTGTAAACAATACTTTAATCGATGTAAACTGCTTTAAAACTTAATCCTTAATATACATAAGTAAGGATTAAACATAGCATGTTTACCTTTTGTTCACTACACAAGCCGGAGTTTCTACAAAAATAGGAATAACACGAACGATCCCAAAGGTTCTTCCTTTTCTACCAATCTATCCGATGCGGTGTTCAGAGAGGAGCGTAAATTGAAGCCAGCGCTCTGCGAACAGGTTCGAACGCGCTAAAACAGGCCAACGTTTCGAAATCGATCGTGTCTGAACCGTTTCACTAATCGCTCGTGGCCTGATCTTCCACGGTGTGGAGATATATTATTCCTCCCGTTTCCGTCGACTCAATGCCCCAGTCGATGAAATCGCGAATCAAGCCTCGAAACGCGAACGGCACAAGAATGCAGGGATATGAATCGGGCGCTCGGGATCGCGGATCGCGTCATGTTGGTGGCACAGGGGCAGCATGGATGAAGGAGGGCTAAGTAACGACCATGGGAAATAAAAATTCTTTCATCATCCTTTTCGATGGCCCATCCTCGGCCCGGATGGGACTGACCCCATGAGCAGCAGGCGTTACGAGGCGATCGAGAAAGGTGAGTGTGTGTGAGTGTGTGCGCTCGAATAAACGATTTGAAATATTCATCGTCGACGGGAAGCAGCACCATTCTGGTGGTTCTGGTGCTGACGGTGGTCGTATGAGGCCAGACCGGACCCTGGATGATGCGCCAGCGCTTGTATGGGTGAGGAATTTTGAATGTTCGTAGCGCACGGGAGGCTTCTTGGTCGGGGTGGGTGGGAGTTGGTAAGTTTGATAGATCCGGATTTTCTCCTCATTCTTGAGACCCGGCCTTTTTCCCAAAACGCAACCCCGTCTGTGCATGATGGTGTTGGTGGGCTGGCTCTGGGTACTGGTTTTATTTTACTGTTTATGAGCATGAGCCGATCATACCGTGATGAAGAGTTCGCCGTTCGCCTTTCGGTACAGCAGCGTTCCAATCGCTCATCTCTTCATTTCATCCCCGGCATTGTTTCTTTATGGTGTTTTTTTTGTTGTTGTTTTGCTTCACATTTCCTTCCTTTGGCGTTTGGCCCTGTTTGGCAGGCAACATATTCATTCATTATTTTCTTATCCCATAGGGCGCCAAGCGCGTATCAGGTTGTGCGTGAATCATCGGAGTCTTGCTGTATGTGTGGAGTAAGCAGCGGAAGTGTAACGGAAACAGGTTTATATAAAGAACAAAAAAAAGAACACACAATAGTTGTGCAAAAAAAAAAACATATGTAAAGTAATTTAAATGTAAAATTACACCAGTTACAAACTTCATTTTCAGATAAATAACTGTTATTGAACACACTTTGCACCTTTTGTTCCACACGAAAGAAACAAACAAGGCACCAAAATCAAGTGACAGTGAGCATCGTGTGTGTTAGTTCCAATCGTGAAATTCGCCGCCTCATATCCTTTGATTTCTATCCCTCCTCCCCTAAAGCATCAAAAGACCACATCTCGAAACAAAAAAAAAAACAACACGCATATCAAATGAATCCCATTTGAATAAAATGACCGCAGACATAATTGCACCACTTAATACAGGAGGCCATCACTCAATCAATGTGCAAATATTTGTGGATTCTTGTGGAATCCAAAATTTAATTTGCAATCCTTTGCCTTCCTCGACCTCGGCTCCTCTCTCATTTCTTCGCTGCGTTCATTTTATGGCGTGTGCTTTTCTTTTCCTCCAGAGCGCTGCACGATATTACGGTCAAGCACGAATATGCGGCACAGCAAGAATTAACACTAATGCGAACGAAACACAACGCGAGAGCTACGATGATCGAAACCAAACAAAACAACAACAACAACAAAAACCGCGAAGATCTCGCCACACGAAGAATGGGTTTGTGATATTCATTTGATTCTTCATTCTTCCGAAAGCGTGTGGATGTTACTCAGCTGGTTCGAATTTGCATTTCATTTGCTTTCGTTGCCACGGTGGATCTTTGTGGACAGATCGACGATCGGTCGTTATGGTCACGTTGCAACGGTGTTTGTATATAGCCAAGTGGAAGAATTAGGAGAAAATTCGAAACAAAATGTCACGCTTATCTTCACAGTTAATCTGTACAAGTGAAATATGTGCAAACACTGCCAAATAGTGCCGAAATTCTGTGCTATAATGTGATTGCAGGGGGCGGCCCGGTGGTACTGTGACAGCGGCGCCGGTCTTC
This sequence comes from Anopheles maculatus, assembly GCA_002091835.1. NCBI lineage: Eukaryota > Metazoa > Arthropoda > Insecta > Diptera > Culicidae > Anopheles > Anopheles maculatus. The sequence continues at coordinate 44,130 of KZ063323.1, read as the reverse complement.
ACACGGCAGGACCGCGGTTCAAGTCTCATCTGGGCCGTTCCCCCATAGTGAGGACTGACTATCCAACTATGTGGTAACAATAAGTCTAGTAAGCCAGAAATGGCTGGCATGACCAAGAGGTCGTTAGGCCAAGAAAGAAGAAGAATGTGATTGCAGTACAATATTATTGGAAAGAGATTATTGGCAGAACAAACTTTCGAAGTGTCAGTTTTAAAATGACAGTTACAAAATGTGCAGCTTTAGTTAGCATTTAATTTTCTCATTTTGCTTTTGGTTTATCTTACTGAAACTGTGTAGTGCGCGTGGTTCAGTAAAATAGTTAAGCAAAAACAAAAAACAAAAAACATAAAAATGAAAGCATCCGAACAACAACAAAAAAACCGATCATTCGCGATCTTCGACCCGATTTTGAACTCTCCACTGTGTAACTTTAAGTATTCGATAATTTCCCTTTCGCAAAAAAAAAACGCGCACGACACGAACAAAGGAAGCTTGACGGCAATTGCCGTTCCGTTTTCGCGCCACTCACCTCACCAAAGATAAATCATCGCCGCTCATGTTAGGGCGGCGACAATCAAAGCCAAACATATTCCCACCCATTTCCCCCCGAATCCCATTCATCCGTTTGCTCAAAATCAACATGCAGCAGTGAAGATCGCGAGCTCCATTCGGCCGGTACACGTTCGCTTCCGTTACAATACGCTTCCACCGATGGTTTGCTTCAGGTTAAGCAAAGTTTGTATTTTACAGTTGTACTTTGCGCAGAACGTTCCGATGTGGTGATGGTTTCGTGTAATGGGGATGTTTCATTTAAAACAACAGTGCTACTATTTGCATAGAAACAGTGTTGCGTGCATTAAACTACCCACTTGAGGCGTACATTTTTGTTCGCTACTGTATGGGGTTAGAGGATCATGCGTTTACCATCGTGCCCCCTCGCAAAGCAGGGTGAAAATTCCGAACGAAAAAAGGTAAGAAAAAAAAACCCGTTTACTGAACACACTTTTCGGTTTTCTCGTCATCATGATAGACTTTTTGATGCTTCCTCCTTTGTCCGATCATGCCCGTGTTTCCCTGCTTACTGGTCACCGAAAAGTACAGCGAGAGAGCGAGAGAGATCCCATTCTCCATGGCTCTCATGGTCGGACTCTTTTTTTCTTCTTCAGCTTCTGGAGTGTTCGTAAAGTGCTTCGTCCGATCATGCTGCTGCTGACCACCATGAAGAACACACGGTGAAATTGTGTCTTGAGTGCATCTTCTGTGAGTGGAGCTTTTTGTTGTTGCGCGAGTCACTACACCATCCATTACTTTGGAACGGTTCGATTAATAAATTATGCTTATTTTATGTAAGCTACGCGTTCGCGTGTATTGAGACTTCATCATTAGACTGTAGCGAGATGCAAATTGAACCGAAAGTTTTCCAACATAGGTAATAAAAACCAACCAACATCAGTTTATTGGCTTTCGGGAAATGATGGCCCGATTTATCTTTTTCCACATTTTTATTCCCTTTCTATTTGTGATAAGAATGAGCACTTTAGAATGGAAACTCGACGGAAACAGAGTGGATGCTCCATTGCTGTGCCCCCAGAACAGCATCAACCTAAACGTTAGCCAAGTGCTCCACACCAAACGGGGTAGAGTAGAAGATACAACATGTGTCACGAAACTGGGTGATAATTTTGTTGGCGCCAGCTGGCTATCGTTAAGCGCACCTCGTATGAGGTGCTCAATTCTGTTTTTTTTATTCCCCGTTTTTTTCCGGAACTATTACTGACCTTCTGGGTGCTCTCTGCTGCGCTTTGTTACTGCCGCACTATGCTCTGGCGCCGCCGTGAAACCATCAGACACGGAGGTGTCAGAGACTGCACCTGCCACATGCGAGAACCGTGTGTGTGTGTGTTGCCTGTGGAAACACCCATTCCCCCATGAATTCTAGCGTTGGTTCCGGAGATTCAACGTATTGTGGGCTAGATGCATAAAAAAACAACTGTCAACAGTTTTCCAGAATTCGATACATTGCTTTCAAGATATCTCCAACGACTACTCCCATAGGTCAGCACTATTGGCGCACCACTGGAGCAGAGCGAGAATATGACGGTGTATCCTCGCGCTCGGTTGTTACCGGTCCAAAGGGGTTACAAGGTTCGCTTGGCCTAATCTCTAAATAATGAGTCCACTTTAGGTGATTTAGAGGTGTGTGCGGGCGCCGCTACAACGCAGAAGGTATGCGTTTTCGAATCTCGAGCTCGGGCCCGCTCTTCACAAAATCCCCGGGAGTCTTTTCTGACCTACAGTCAAATAAATCATGTTTCCCCGGCTACTCCTGCTGCTATAGCTTCCCGCTTCCATCGCCCGGTCCGTTCGCTCTTGTAGTTCTTTATCTCGCTCTATTCGCTCTTCACCATCCTCCTCCACGAATCATTGATCTCCTTGCAAACAATGCACCCTTAAAGGTGCTGTGTGTTTGCCGTTACCCTTTTTCTCGTCCAAAGATGCTTCGTTTTTTTTTTCGTCGTGATCGTCATTCCGGAATGCTTGGAACCCTCAGAGCTGGTGACCGACGACCATGCACTGTGAGGGAAACTCACACACACATACACATTTGTACGCCGGGGGAATACAACGCTGGTGCTGTTTGCTGCGGTGACCGTGTGTGGTCACGGAATTCCTCCTTCTTCTGCCTAAACTTTCGACGATCGTTCCGCACGCATTGCGCATTTCGGTGGAGACGAAAGAATTTTAAACCCATACTTCTAGCGTCCGGCTCCATCTGCCTCCGACTGCGTGTAGAATATCCGACCGCCGAAAACGACAGTGATTAATATCTATCGAGATACGCGAGATGGCGGAGTCTGAGAAGGCGACCCCAAAGATCGGGTCTGAGGAAACACGAAGCGTGTTAATCTAGATCGAAGCTCGATAGAAATAAAGCCTTCAAAGTGTAAGCCTCTGGCAAGATCCACAGGAACCTAATGTGCTCGCGCTGTGAGAGGTGAGAGGGTCGCCGGTCGGTGAGCAGTGCCGGGGTGGGTCCGACTTGGGACCGGCCCGGCAGACTTAATGATTTCATTTCGAGCATCAGTTGCAGATTTACAATGATTTTGTCTCATTAACAAGCGGATCGTATCTTAACTCTGCTGGGTACAACGCGGTTGTTGATGGTGCTTGGAACTAGTCCAGATGGAAATGATACGGTGCGGTAGAGCGAACGAGTGAGTGTGGGAGATTAACGGTGGGATAACATAACTTGTGGATTTCGTCACCACCTACACCCGGACAGGGTGTAATCGGCTGATCAGTCGCGCGCTCAAGTAGTACAACCGATCAATCAAGCATGCGAGTATGATAATATCACCTTCGGAACCGTTCTCTAGGAATACTTAACATATTTTAAAGACCTCGTTGTTTTATATATTTCATTAGAAAACATAAGCGTTTAAAGAGAAGAATTGTCACCTCTTTTAAAAAAACCTGGTCGTTTTCTTCTAATAAACACATACATTACAGATGTTTCATTTGATACTTTAATAACAGGCCGCAGATGCCATCTGCTCCTGCAAAAAAAAGCCGCTTATTTATAATGCCAGCAGACAAAGTATAATCCCCGATAAAACTCTATCGAGCAAATCGATTCGCTTCGCCAGAAGAAAAGCAACGAAAAGCTACAAATCTGTCAACAGATTACGATGACAATTTGTGCCATTTCCTTTTCACTTCCGGTTGACATTTTTGCTTTGAAACGTCCTATATTTAATGCTTGTTGATCGCTTTGCCGGTGCTCTGTTGGTCGCTTCGTAAATAGCGAGCCCGTAATCGGCGACGGGTAACTTTTCGGGTGTTCGTAGAGTGTTTTGTTTCTCTTTTGGAGGAAAAAAAAACCAAATCCATAAACCCCTCCGAACCAACGCGAAAGGCCGTCCGGAGAAAGCTACATCTTTTCCGAACGGTACTGGCTCGGTTTCAGTGTCTTTGAAGTGCACCAGTATCGGGTACTTGACAGCTTCAAGCGTGCTGCCGGAAGAGGACAAAAACCAAACGAAACATCCTGGGTTTCGACACATCTGACACTAACTTCCGCTGCCGGTTGCAGCAGGGTGAACCAGTAGTGTTCGAAATTGTTTTATTTTGTTTCACACAGACATAAACAAACGAGACCATGCGGGCGGGTTCCCCGTTTCGGTACCGCTTCCATGACGTGTCAATCGGTTTTCCTATTCGCTGTCGCGATCCGCACGGATGTAGTAGCAGTAGGACAGGAAGAAATCGCCGGATGTCTTTGTTCCGATTGCTCTTCATGTTCTGCTAAAGTTCTTTTCTGCTGTTGCGGAGATTTGTTTAATGTTACAGTCTCATGTTTTTGAAAACTCAAACAACATTATCTAGTTCTCTGCATCAAATACCATTCAGACTTCCTATATTTGTGGAAACTTATAATTGCAATTAAGGGATAAAAGTTGAACAATTTTTTTTATATGCAACTTAATTTCAATGATAAATTACGAAATGATGCCAGATAATATAAAACAGCTATATTTCGCATAAATCTTTCCCTTAAAATAGAAAGTTTTAGGACCAATTTGGGAGCATAAGCGCTCACGAAAAAAAAAATACACAGTTCTAATTTTAAAATCGTTTCATCAAACCGAACATGCCGCCAATATGCCTTAAAATAACAAAACAAAGCTTATTATTGATCATCTTCTGTCCACTGCAAATATTCTACAGTTTTGCCATCTCTGGCCAGTTACATATTTGTCAAGCTTTACTATTGATATTTGGTTTGAATATATTCTTCTCCCTTCTATATTCATTCCACAACCGTGTCTGTTCTTTGACTTTGCTGATCCCGTGACGATTGTAAGCGACGCGTTTTGCATAATTTTATAATTTAATAAACTGAACTCAACATCAAACGGGAAATGTACAGCGCAACCGCATAGAGGGATAAAGCGAAACAAGAACAGAAGAGACGAAAACATAATGCGAACGGCGAACATCGCTAAACCTAAGGCGAATGGTGGTCAAAGCGATCACACATTCGCGAAAGAACTCCCAAAGAGTGGTGGGGCTTTTTGTTGTTGTTTCTACATCCAGATGCTTACATATTTAGATTTTTGGCAGTTTATCTTTCGTTCGCCGTCAAATGCTATCTTAATTAGGATAGATTTTTAAATTTTACCCTCTGCTGCTTGATTACCTCACGGCCCCACGATCGTCGGCATCGCAACAGGTCGGGCGGTCGATTAGCAAATCGTGTTTCACTAACGAAGATCGACCGCAGCACAATCTACACTCCGGATGGCGATGGTTCGGAACATCCTTTGAGTAAATCACACCGAAGCCTGGCATTCGCGCTTCCTTCCCTAACCACGGGCTAATGCGTTGCGACCGAGAGAACCGTGTGTAGAATGTCATTTTTTGCTGACTTTATGTAGGTATGATATTCAGCGCCTGAGTTTAGAAATTTGCAATTCCTGGCAACAGGTTTGTTGATGTTCTGGTAACCTTTCCAGCCAATCGAACCGATCGAACAAAATGCATCATTTGGCAAAACAAAAAGGCATATGGGCGAAAGCATATATTAGATAATTGGACAAATTGAGTCGAACAATGTTCTGTTCGCATTCGCTTTTTGCCTCGATTTTCCAAACGAGGCTCATCAGCATATACTTAATTTGCATAGGTTTGGGTGCTCCTTAGTCACCTGGTCAATCACCCGCGGATCGTATTCAATTTTAATTCTCTCTTTCTATCCATTTTCTAATCCTTTTCGTGGTAAGGAATGCGACCCACGATGACAAAATGTGGCTCTTATTATAATTGCTTGCTGATGAAATTTGGTTTGACAGAATGTAGCATCTCGGTTTCTCTACATGCCAATGATTCCTATAATTATTGGTAAAATGTCTTCAACTTACTGGAAATTCCTGTCGTAATTAAACTTTTCTCTTGATTTTTTTCTTCTTTAATATGGATCAATCAATCAACTGCCAGCATCGCACTGATCAAAGCACTAATAAAGTCATAGAAATACCATAAAACGAGTTCTTCAAATTCTTCCTGTGTGTCTCGTTTCATTTATATCGCGAAATGCAGCCAGGTGAATCGATAAAGTATTATAGCTATCATAAAATGTTATCACTCCCCCGTTCACCACGGTTCACCACTCCAAACGTTTCCTGTTTTGTTTTTTTTTTTCGTTGCCGACTGTTCGGCGAAGGGGCATACTGCCGTACGTTTGGCGTGATGCTGCCACTTCAACAATGTTGCCACGATGTTGCTTTGCCAACTGCTTAAGCAACACCCAACCGAACGGAAACGAAAGTGCAGCAAACGGAGAAAAAAAGGCAAAAGAATGCATTTTTTGATTGCGCTTCACCTTGGTTCATTGACCCGTGGGTACGGGGTAGCATAATTAAAACCGAAGCGTTGATTTAACCCACCCAAACAAGACCCCAAAAGGATCCAGTGTGGAGCGAAGAATTAAAAAAAAAGGGTTCGCCTTTCAAAAATCCACCACCTCTCACCCCAGGGAGCGCAAACGAATCGTTGCGAAACGTTTATCAAGATCCCGCTGGTTCGGCGAGACAAGTTTTCGAAATATGTACATATATTTTTGGCAATGATTACCCCACACACTCCATAGCCTTTCCTTGCATTGCTTGTACCATTTGCTTCGCTTCAGCGTAAAGAACCGGCTGCACAAAGGCAGGAATATGCACGCGCACGGTAATAAAAATAATAGTGGATACAGGAAAAACAACATTAATAATATCACGACCGACCAAATGGAGAAATTTGGACAAAACAGCTCCATACCAGCCTTAATTGACTGACCCAATAATAATAATTCTTCAACAGACGCACACAACATACGCTCGGTGAAATCAACGGGGTAAACCAGGGACGATAGTAGCGTTAACGATTAAAACACTGATATTACCTAATTAAATCTGATGTTGATAATATTACCAAATTCGTATTAGTGTTGATTTAATATATCCTTACACGACCGGCTAACGAGCGTGTATCGGTGAGTGATTGAGAGTTTATTATTTTTGTGCTTTTGCTAACATTGCACACTTTTTCGCAAATTTTTTATGAGATCCTACTCTGCCCTGCATGCCTTTCACTCCTAAAGGAACTCGCCATGCTGCTTCCAAATGCCGATCATTTCCCACATAATTCCTCATTCGTCTACCGGTGGTGGTGGGGGCTGAGTTTTCACATGGAACGGACGACGAAACATACTGGACTGGTTCACGTTCCGGAAAGGACAAGTAGTCCGTACCGTTCCTTCCATTACACCCACCCAAGTCCGCGAACGTTCCGAACGAAATGCAGTTTGCAAGGGAACAGCAGCGCAAAGAATGCATTTCCCCGACTGTACCACGTTGCGTTCCAGCGAGTTGCTCCATACACAGGGAGAGTAAGGTTTGTGTGTATTTCCTCTCCAGCTAGAACCTTCCTTGGAGATTTCATTTCCTTTTCAAAGCATCGCACTGCACATTCTGCATCTGCATCAGGTGCGATGACAACCCAAGCGCACAAGGGGGCATTGCTTTCATTTGCGATGGCCAACCCGGTGAAGTAGGTAGGTGGTTCAAACTCGTATTCACGATATTATCTCACTGCAGTTCTTACAGAATTATGGCAAAGCAATAGTATGCGTGTGTGTTTGTGTTTGTACTTGTGCTATCGTTTCTTGTCTTGGCTACCACTTACTTTTGCTACCGCCAAAGCTAACTGGGTTTAATTCGCTTGCTTCACATTTCTGTAGGCTGAATCAATGCACCATTACACGTACATTCTCTTTCTCTCTTTCTCTCGTTCTCCATCCTAATTGAAAGAGAAGAAAATCCGCATTCTTTTCTGCTGCAGAACTTATGTTCCTACTTCAAGTGCCTGGCCCTGCCAGTGCTGGGGCATAACAAAAACAAGCTGTGCTTTTGACGATATGTTTTTTTTTCTCTATTCTACTGGAATGTTGTTTCTTTTTGTTTTTTTTTATTTTAGTTTTTATTTGTTACTGCTTTTTTAATTCACTTTTGATTTGCTTTTTATTTTACCATTGGTTCTTCTTTCACCATCACCATTCCGTTCCCTGCCCACCGGAACCAGTTGTGGAATGTGATATTCGGAGTGCAAAAGCACATCCCCCGATGGGGATTTTATCAAGGGATGCGATACAGCAGAAGCACATGAATGGCACGAAATCGTGAAGGTGGCTGGCCAGTGGTGCTGTGCTGTGATGACGCAATGGAGTTGCGAATAAAAAAAAACTATGGATGGACCTTACACCGGGAGCACATTAAAGAAAGGAAAGCAACCAAGTGAATTAAGCTGCTGCGAACATGTGGAAGCATAAATTCTTTATGTTGCATAAACCGGGCCACAGGGAGCACTTCAACGGCGGAAAGAAAATGAGCAAAAACAAACACTCCGCTCTAAATGACACGAGTCCGTCTCTAGGACGCTTCATTCCTGGGTCATGTTCAACAGCTAGTACACGGTGTGTACGGCCACTTCGGGCTGCGTTTCGGTGGCCTTCATGAGTATGTGTGGCCATACAGAATACCTTCTTTGTTGACCCGTAAAATGATCTCATATTACTAACCCAAATTGCAATGCTGAGCGAATGGGCATGCAGACGAAGCAAGGGAAAAGTTCGGTGCTCTAAGAAGCTTGCGCTTTTCTATCGCTGAAAAGCGCTTAAGTATTGTGGTTCTCACGATGATTAAAATCTTCAGATTTACCCGGTGGTTCGCATTTCGTGGGTTTTGGGACGGCAGTCATACTTTGCTGCTTATTCGAATTATGTACGGTAACGCTGAAGGTAGTTTGTGAAAAAGGAAGTAAAAAGTCAACCTCGGACAGTTCTCTTCCTCTCGTCCTATTATGATAGATAGTTAGATCCGGATTAAAGTTTCAGATCCGAAAAGAAGATAAGCTGAGGCCTGGATTAACCCACATCTTCGTTCGACAAATGGTCCCAGTATAGAAACATATTCTTTACAGCTTTCCACTGTCAGTCTGAAGTGTCTCATAGTCCTCGTGGAAACGATTTAATCCTCACCTAAAAAGAGAAGAAAAAAGAGCATTCATTAGTAAAATAAAGGTATAAGCTAAACAGTAATTGATGTCTATTAAACATAAACATTTAATAAAGATGCGGTTAGAACTAACCCACTTTTCGCTCGGAACCTCTGATAAGAAAGCTACTTTTGATGTGAAGCGCCCGTCTGGAGCGTTTTGATGCAAGAAATTAGGCTCGGACATAATGCATGTGTCAAAAAGTTTGACTAATGATTCCCAAACTCAAGTAATCTAAAAGCCCAAGGTCCGAGTTGGACGTTATCAGAGCGTCGCTAGAGTAACGTGCAAGAACCACAAACACAAAATCGATCATAGCCGGTACCCCTAATCTACAGTGCTTCATGTGCCAAATTATCATCAATTTCTCATTACACACCCCTCGGCAATTATAATGCGTTTCCGTAATCAGAACGCCACCGCCTTCCGTTGGGCCGGAGGAAAAACGGTTATCAATCATATTAGTACACCATGATACCAACCAATCGGTGACTTACGAGCGTGTAGCAGCATGGCGCAGTGACGCCATCTTCGATAACAGCAAAACGGTGCGTCATCCGGGATGGGGGTACGTTCGAACCAAAAAGAAAAAGACACACCGTATAACTGCTGTCATCGACTTCATTTGATAATTGTTTGACTCGAACAAAAAAAATGACTTGATCGTCCGTTGCTTTCGAGATTGCGATGGTCAATAAAAAATGTGCAAATGCACAACACACACACATACAGAAACAAATCTCTCGGGAGAAAGACTATCAAAATTTATTCAAATTTTTGCGAAGACACCACTAAAGCAAACGCCCCAAACGAAAACATTTAATCTTGGGATTTATCACGCGCGTACGCGCACGTCCCGTCTGCCATCCTCAAATTAGCACTAAATTAGACATTTTGACCAAAATTCTCGCGCGATCCTCGGGTCCGCGCTGAAGATTGCGAGGAGCTCATTCGGACCATATTTATTTATTTCTACGCTTATTTATTGATACAGCCAAAAGCCGAAAGATAAATCATTTAATGCGATCGTGTAAACAAAATGGACGAAGCGGGCAGCAGGTTCGGCTGCCGCGGTTGCTTGCGCTCGCGCCCTGCCGTTGTTACCCTGGCTGGAAACGCACTGTGAGGGGTAAGTTTATGCAATAAATTAACACATCCAATTTGGCAGCATCAGGAAGGTTGAGGGTTTTTTGTTTGTGGTGGTAGTTTTGCAATACCAGCTGGTCAGTGTTTTGCGATTTTGGCACTGATCGAGTGCGATCGAGTTTAAGTTGTGTATGCAGAAATGTTGGGTTTATGCAAACGCCATTTTTTTTTTTCGTCCAATAATTTTTGTGCCTCCCCCGTATGGAGTATGGGGTCTGTGGAAAAAAAAAATTGCAAAAACCACACCAACTGACCTCATCAGGTAGGATTGTTGCAACGCTGGAAATGGTTATGACTTAGCAAACAGAACATTCTCAGCGAGTGGTTCCCTGCACACTTCCTACCGACACCGAAAGGAATGCAGTTCCCGAGAGATTGTGTTTGTTTATTCATCGTATCGGACTGACCCGGATGGCCAAGATGGCAAGTGTAGAGCGTTGTGAAGCTTAAGGATGCTCGCGCTTAAGCCATAATCTATAGCAATTTTTGTGGACTGCAAAATTTGTGAAACTAATCGATGGCATCGATCGATGGCACAACAACTGGTGGGATTCAAATACACTCCATGCTCACAAGATTCGTACGAGTCGAGGAGAAACAAGCGGTCAAAAAATAATCAAATCGCTCTGCCATGGCAACATTAATGCCGTTGCTCGTTCAATCAACGCGTCGATTATGGTGTGATGATCGCATTGATGCGATATCCTTTTTCTACCCCGTGGTACTGTGCTTGCGGATGTTGCTTAGCTTGCAGGAATGTCTTAATTCTTTCTTCTCGTTCTGTTCCGATTTCGCTTCTGGCGAACGTTAGCCGTTGGAGTGCTTTTCATTTTCTTTACCTTTACGTTGCCCCTTTATTGGTCCGATGGGGAAACGAAGTTCGAGCGGCAAGAATTCCGCTAGAACGTTTCAAACGGTGTACACACGCGCTCTCGAACACAAATGACTCATTCGAATGCGTATTACTTCTCGCTCTTGCCTTCGCAATTCCGAAACTTCACCGTCGAGCATTTGGGAACGGGTTTCTTCACGCCAAAAAGAAGCACTCGCGTCCTATGATGCTGATGACGACCGCGGTCAACTTCTGACTGTGCGTTTCTCCACCAGCCAAACATTAAGGTGTTTGCACTGCGCGGTAGTGTTTGTGAACCACTGCGTCCGCTCTAGCGCTGCGAGCCGTGTGTTTGGATTAGAATTAATTTTAGAAGCTACTTCCAGCGTGCTAACGCACCATGAAATGCCGGCGCGTAACGCATCGTATCGATTTGCTGCAGCATGACTCTTCATGACTGCTTCATCTACCGGCCCAAACCCGGAACGTATTACATTCACGCGGCCGGTACACACTGCAGTACCACATCGTCCGACTGCCGATTGAGTTGATTCGTTGAGCTATTATAATGGTTTTCATTTTCGTGCACGGGAATTCGATTCGGAACGGAGGCAAAGTTGGAAAGACAAAATACACGATCACTCAAACGAACTTATGGATAAACTAATTCGTGCTGGAGGAAGAAAGGAAGGTGCACGGTGTAAAGGGGCAGGGAATCACGAGTGTTATTTGGATTATGGTTTGTTTTATCGACATTTATTTAATTTCCACAGAAGAAGAACGATATGAACGTAAAATAAATACAAATGTAGAATGACAGTTCAAATGTTACCTTGTTGAATTTTATACAGCTATCGATCCAACAAATGCTGTACGGCTTCCAAAAGCAAGACTCATTCGAATGCGTATTACTTCTCGCTCTTGCCTTCGCAATTCCGAAACTTCACCGTCGAGCATTTGGGAACGGGTTTCTTCACGCCAAAAAGAAGCACTCGCGTCCTATGATGCTGATGACGACCGCGGTCAACTTCTGACTGTGCGTTTCTCCACCAGCCAAACATTAAGGTGTTTGCACTGCGCGGTAGTGTTTGTGAACCACTGCGTCCGCTCTAGCGCTGCGAGCCGTGTGTTTGGATTAGAATTAATTTTAGAAGCTACTTCCAGCGTGCTAACGCACCATGAAATGCCGGCGCGTAACGCATCGTATCGATTTGCTGCAGCATGACTCTTCATGACTGCTTCATCTACCGGCCCAAACCCGGAACGTATTACATTCACGCGGCCGGTACACACTGCAGTACCACATCGTACGACTGCCGATTGAGTTGATTCGTTGAGCTATTATAATGGTTTTCATTTTCGTGCACGGGAATTCGATTCGGAACGGAGGCAAAGTTGGAAAGACAAAATACACGATCACTCAAACGAACTTATGGATAAACTAATTCGTGCTGGAGGAAGAAAGGAAGGTGCACGGTGTAAAGGGGCAGGGAATCACGAGTGTTATTTGGATTATGGTTTGTTTTATCGACATTTATTTAATTTCCACAGAAGAAGAACGATATGAACGTAAAATAAATACAAATGTAGAATGACAGTTCAAATGTTACCTTGTTGAATTTTATACAGCTATCGATCCAACAAATGCTGTACGGCTTCCAAAAGCAAGGTAATATTGGCGAGTTGATGAATGCTTTACATTGAATTCCAGCACTGCATGAGGTTGATTTTCCTTGTAAACATCGAAGACGGTTCTTTCCACCGAGGAATCTTCGTTTCTAACAACCACACTCTATACTTATCGGAAAGGTGTGCATCGCTTTTTTAGTGTGTGTGTGCGTGTATGTCTTAACACCATGTGATGAGATAATAATCGAACGAAATACCAAATCGAAATTCAATTACCATCTGAAACATTTGAATTCGTGTGGTGCTGGCTGGTTGCCAGACCACCGGACGAGCGGTGTTTGGCTGTTGGTCCAGCTCCACCGGCCGCTGGACGTGCCGGGCTCAATCGACAGGAAGTATAATTACTTAATTCAACACAGCTTCCTTGCACACCTTGCTGCTTATTCACCCCCGACCGTGCCCCCCACCCCCCCCCAGTGAGGATCTGAGATTAGACATCTTAAGACAGTTTCTCGCTCGAAGGCATTGGCAGTGCTGCGAGTTAGTTCTCAGTTAATTTAGCACTCGAACAGTGTGAGGGCCAACGGACAGGAGGCCGCCTAAAAAGCGGAGGTCTAAAATTAAAATAAAATGATCACTTCGCTAAACTTCACGCAGCAGCGCATGTTTGTGAGGAACGCACGGAGGAAGCATGATTGAAAGTACTGTATCGTTAGATTTCGCGAACCCGTGATAGTGACCGTGTGTAGTTAAACAGGCTATAATTATCTCGTTCTATTTCACCGGTGCCATTACCCGGAGCAGCCTGCCCTTTGCCGAAACTGATTCAGCATCCGCATCAGTCAGCGGCAGAAACACCGAGGGCATCCTCTGCCGGGACGCGCAACTAGCATTAGCTGGCCCCAGAGTAGACGGACCAAACAAGAGAAAAAAAGCTCGATAAAGCTTTCGCGAAACAAAATGTTCTTAGTCATTGGGATGGAATTTGGCAAATGTTGCTGCTGCAAAGAAGAACCGACCAAAACGGACAACATGAAACAAGGGGGAGGCCCAATCAACATGACGATCGAAACTGAGGAAAAAAAAATACCCCGAACAGAGAAGGATACCCTGAGAGCAAGTTCGGTGGGAGTTTAAAACGCAATAGGATCGGAATGCACCCAGCATCATCATCATCATCATCACACGGTACGCTGGCAGTAGAAGAGAACGTGAACAAAAAAAAACAACAACACACACACAATAACCCACCCATTTATCGCCGAACGCAAAGGAGATTGTAGGTAAAAGGGATATGATACGGAATGGGTACACTGCCTTGTGGGTTTCCTTGTTGCTGTGCTGAAACCTTTTGGTACATTATTTTATTTTCGGAGGTTGCTTCCTTCCTGTCTCCATTGCGCGCGGTTACTCATCCCTGTCGGGCGGGCGAACGGAAATTTGCCTGCCGGTGTTTGGTACCTCCCGCTAGCAAACAAATGCTGACTAATGTGAGAAATCTGAGAATTCTACTGCTCCAAACACAGTTCTTTCGCCCGGCCGTTCCCAAGAGGATATGGGAAACTTTGCTTTCATCTCAAACGGCCCAAATTGCGCTTCTTCCGGCCGCCAGACGATGGATGCTGGTTCGACAGAAAAAGATATGTGCTGAGATTTTACCAATTTGTTCTATCTTCACTCTAGTATGATTGTAAATTTAATGTAAATATGTGCAATTACTTGGTGAGGTTTTAAAGTTTCCTCAAAAACGAATCGACAACAGTGTATGTAATCGAGGTAAATTATATTGCTAAGATATAGAAAAAACATTTACTTATCAATGGTTCCAACGGAGCATAGATATGCGCGAAAGAAGGAGTAAGCGACGCCGTTCAGATACAAAAAATAAACAAAAGATCAGGGGGCTGATGCTGATGGGAATGAACTTTTGTGCACGAAGCAACTTCATCCGCCTGCCTTCAGCGCTCACCATCTCATCGTCCACTGCGGATGTCTCTGGTGCGACCCTTCAACCTTTCTCTCTCTTTCTCTCTCTCTCTCTCTTGTACTCTGTAGCGACAAGAATCGATCGAGCTGACCCGACCTGATCGGCGCACGGCTTGGTGGTTTGGTTGAATGGCCAATCTGCGTCGGCCTGGTGGTAGAGATTCATGTGTGCCTTTGCGAAAACCGGGCCTCGCGAAAGTGGTATCCGAATTCCAACGATATTTCGCACACCAAAAGCGAAGAGAATGGCTGGACGAGATGAGGTGCGAGAGAGAAAGAATACACACATCAACCACGCCACACTCCTGCCCACCAAAACCAAAACCACCATCGGGATATGCAGAGTATGGATGGCAGCGAATGAGAAAGGCGGCCAGCCAGCAAGGTAGCGGCATCAGCACACCCCGGCAGCAAACAGCATCCGAAAGGAGAGAAGCTAATGATAAAAGAAGGTAAGCGATGGAATTTAGCTCGACTCGCTTCGCACCATTCCACCATCGGTCAACCGATTGGGCCCGGCCACACCACACGGCTAGAAGGAGTTTACATCCTTCAGGAGCGGGGGGTTCGGACAGTTTCGCGAGAGTTGCAGTTTCTTCGCCTCTTCGCTTCGTGTTCTCGTGGCCCTTGCAGCGTACAACAACTTCTCAAATTTCAACAGCTTTAGAACGCGGCCGAAACAACGGACGGGTCTGCTGCGGTCGACCGATTCTCGATGGGAAAGTGAAGTTGTTGCAAAAGAAAGAGCAAAACCTCACACACACACACACAGATCATCCCCGCTAGCCAACTGTGGGGCTGACTGGGGCCAGCATTCCTTTCCAGTTTGTGGAAACGATGATGCACCCAGGCGGGCAGGTGAAGGTGCAGGGGGCCTGGCATCCTCGCGTGCTTGAAGGAGAGGCCACAGTGTATGAAGTGAACGAAGAACAAAATGTGGCACACGATGAGTTGCCAAATCAAAAGGGTGCACCGAAAAGGGCCGCCAGGTTTGTGAGGAGGCACACACTGGAAAAAGGGACACTGGGGAAAACAAAAATAACAACACCAATACCCGGTTCCTTCCCCGGTGAAGAGGACAACGCGATTAAAGGCATGAAAATCTGCACACAGACAACCGGTGGGCTACGGTTGGCAGAAAATTAACACAGATTTTCATCACACCACACACAAAACGTGTGCTGTAATGGTGTGTGCCTGCTTTTGGGCGATATTTTATCCTGACAGCCGTGTTCCCGAAGTCAACGGATCCTTTTTCCGGACCTTGCGGTCCACCAGCATCGGAGGACCGCCCTCGACAGCAGCAGCAATCTGTGGCACACACCTTCTGGGTGAACCGTGACTGATGAATGCTTTTACTGACCAGCTATTAAAGTGTGTGCGAGTGCCATTTTATTTTGTACACTTTCGTTGCTTTGTTTGTGTGCTTTGTAGTATATTTAGTTAAACCACCAAACGAATGGCGAATTTGCTTTAAAAACAGCTCAGCAAGTTCTGCAGTAAAAGAAGTAATCAAAAGTAAAATTGAACTCTCTTTCACTCGATCTTTCTCTCTCTCGCTCGCTTGAACATTACTTTAAAACATTCCGCCGCATAATTGAGGGGCCTGAAGTCTGTTTCTAATTTTCCCACCGGACCCAGCCAGATACAGGAAAGTTTTTCGAACAATCTGATTGTTGCGCCTCTAATTTGTACACAACTGCACACACACACTGCCGGAGCACCATATTTCAATTGCACCGAACCATTCTTCTCGTCCGTCCGCTTCATTATCCAATTTTCACGATTTTCACCTACTCCGGAAACAGGTGATTGCGGCCGATTTCATTCATCACTTCCGGCAGAGTCACGATTTCCTGGGCGAGCAGTCTCTTCAACTCTCGGCCGCCCTACACCCTCTCGGCACGCATGCACACACACACAGCAAACAAGCGGTCGAACTTTTCCGCAGGACGAAAACGGCGCACGAAAATTGCATTCCATCACCCGGGTGCCGGCGACTAGGCGCTAATCGTTTGCTCAAAATCTTAGGCGCGAACGAACATGGCGACGAACCCCTCCGGTTAAAACAAACTGTAAATCTGTTCGAACACTTTGGACCTCATCTCATCCCGGCAGTGCGTAGTGGTAGATACACATGTAACAATAGACAGAAAAGAGGCGAATGAGGTCTATGAGACCCAAAGCCTCTATAAATAAATGAAAAAAAAAAAAAAAAAGTGCGTAGTGGTAGATGGCGCAGAACTAAAGCTGTTTGTGCCGCCTTGCCACACATCCACACCCGGCTCCAGGCAGGCATTTCGGTTTGATTCTTTGGGAAGAGATGTTTGATTTTGCTTGTTTTAATTCTTTTTTGCATTTTTCAACCAATGAGCTTCTCTTAATTTTTTTTGCGGTGGCGCCTCGTAACTTTGCGTGTTGGGATGACTTTTTTTATGCAGTGGTTTTGCGCTTTTTTTCGTTTAAAATTTTCATGCGCTTCTTTTCGCTCGCCCGTATGCTTCACGTACCCCCATCGGCATTATTGTTTCTGTCATTATTGCTGTTATTTTCATTCCATCTCGTTCGATCTATGGGAAAAATGTCCGAACGTGAATGAAATCCGCGCTGCAGCAGCACCTTCGTTAATGTGCTGCAACAGGAGGCAAGCGCAGCAAAGAGGCCGAAAAAGATGCTTCTTTTAAGAAAGAGCGATAAAGCGTACGGGAAAAGGAATCAACTGCAAATGAATGATGATAGTACGCCAATGAATGTGCGCTGTTGCTCAAGCGCGCACCGAGCGGTACGCGTGTAGATAGTGGGTGCAATACTGCCCGAGGAAAAAGAATCCTGAAGCAGAGATGAAGGTGGACGGGGTGAGAGAGTGGGGGAAGAAAACAAAGCAAAAAAAAAACAACAAGAATCCTCTTTCACACATACGCTTCCAGACACCAGGGACAAGGATGGATAGTGCGGCTTCTTTGAATGCAGACACGTTCGAAGAGTGCATTCACACGGTTTCTTGTGTTGAATGGTGTTGAGCCAGCCAGACAACCACGAACAAAAAAAGGAGAACACTGACCATCGGTGGCGTCAGCATCGGCTGGTGGTGCGGTGAAGACAAACACACACACACACATCCGAGACTCGCTTGTGAAGCATAATTTTCCCACATGCATTTTTGGGCTGTGACCAACCCAGTTGCTCCGGGCCACTTACAGCTAGGATCATGACAGATTGAGCCTTGTTTCGTCCAATCAAACTTGACATTGTTGGTTTTATTAAATGTTTCGTTGTTTCGTAATTTGTTTCTAATGCAACGGAGCGAGTTTACTTACAAAAAAAAAATAAAGCACGGCATTTGCTACAATTATCTGTTTAACACCGTTTCTAATGGGCAAAACAGTGAAATGTAATAATTAAAGAACAGAGCAGAAGAAAACTAACAACTTTTATGGCCTATTCGGGCGGTGACTATACTCACACACACACACTCGTATCGTCCTTGTTTGCTTTGCCCTAACTTCCTGCCTCACCATACGCTGGTGCATAGGCAAGTTCCTGCACTTTACTGCTTTTTTATGAATGCAATGAAGAAGGAAAAAAAGACCCAGATAGAGACAGCAAACGAAGAGCACCAATTTATTGTGTGAGAAGTTTAACACAGGCATGTAAATTCCTGAAACCAGCTCATAAAACGGATGCGTGTAAAAACAAAGCGGCGCAACAACCTGCAACAACAAACCCTTGACATTGGGCTCCGATGGTCGACCAGGGCTGGGTCACTGGATGAATACAACGGTTCGTACCGAACGCACCTGCCTGGGTATTATTATTGGCCGGGTGGTAAAACAGAAATTAAAATAAAATATAAAAACGAAACACGGCAGCTTATGAAAACGTACTTTGAAAACAAAAAGGGCCCATCATAGCGCTATGGGTGATCGTGGAAGGACCAAAAGAAAAAAAGAACATCGTACAAAAACCGGACAGCGAAAGGAAAGACAAACTCTCTCTGACACACACACACACACAGATGCAAACACACTTGACAAATGAAGGTGGTATCTAGCAAGTCCGCTTCAATAATTGAAGAAGGCCCAAAGCGGCACCCCAAAAATTGAACAGATTCATGTATCGGAATTCGGGAATAGATCCTTCACAGGATATCTCGTCGACCATGCTCTGACGGCAAAACAAAGGCACAGGCTGGTATAAGAATGTCGGTGCTACCATGAAATTCTTGACTCTGGATGCTGAGCTTCTTGTGATATTGTTGCGGGATCGTCGGGTTCCATATTCCCGACCGGAGAAGACCCCTTTGGACATTGATAAATTCTTTGTACGCACCCGGTCGCGAAACAACCGACCGTTTTGTTGAATGAAACGCTGTCAATAGAAATTCCTTCCCACATCCTTCTGGGCTAATGATTTTTATTCTGGTTTTGAGCTTTGCATTGTTTCTCTTTGTTTTCGTACCTTTTGATACTAACCCATATAAAAACCAGTTGTTATAAAACCATTTTTATTCACTTATGTGATTACAGAAAATCCCCCATTTTGATGACCATTTTTTATCAAATTAACAATCTCATACTAGATGCGTATTGTTAACATCATGCATACATTACTTTTATTCAAACTGTGCACCCTTACAACGTACAATTCTTTTTAAAAAAAACTACTCATCTCAATCTCAAGGGCTTACACAAAATCTTCCCCAAATAAAACAGATTGCATCATGGCTTTTATGAGTAGACCGAGCCGCAAAAGCGTTCGCATCAGTTGTGAGGCGTACTGGCAAAAGATAGTTGTGTTTATCCAGAAATAGCTAAAGCACTGGGCAGACAAGCAATCGATCAAGTGTGCAGATAAGATTCACCGACCGTTGCACGGATCGGGTCCGGTCGGCTAGCAAAACCGAAATCACCGGAACCCAACGGGAGACGGGAAGCCGACTCAGCAGATTGGTACGGACGGACCCGGCAAACCCGGCAATACCTCTGTAAAACACCGATATCTGATCATCACCCGGTGAACGGAGAAGCCAGATCAAATGTGGTAAAGACAAAAAAAAAAAACGCCAAAAAGAACGTATCGAGTTTGGCACACACACACACACACACACGCACACCAAGACGCAGCAGCAGTGGAAAAAGGGCACCAACAGACAACAACAACAAAAAAGTGAGCAAAATGGATGTGAGCAAATGCAAGGAATTTCGAAGGAGGTCCATCCGTTTCAACTGCACCAGTAACTTCACACACTAAAAACGGTACCGATTCCGAGGTTCCGTGATTCTCCCGATAGTCTACCTTCTTTTGGTTCACTTGTGTGTTTCCTCGCCGTTGTTTGTCCTGAATGCACACAGCGCAAATGTATATGTTGGGTGTGCTCTCTCTCTCTCTCTCTGTTTCGCCTTCCATTTCTTAATAGTCGAACTTCCAAGAGGAAAAAATGTCCCTTTTTTGGGTTTTGCTTGTTTTCTTGCCGCCCTCCCGGGATTGTCTCGGATGTTTTCGGTCAATTTTGGTGTTTAGCAAAGCGCCAACCGATCGTACAACAAAAGGACAACACAACTTTCGGCCTGGCAGTAGGGGGGGCGGAAGGGCGAACAAGAAAGTGGAAGATGCTGTAGCTCTGAAGCCCCTGGCCGGAAGAGGTGAAAATTAAGAGACTCGACATGTTTATGTTCGCTGAAGCGTTGCACAACCGTCCCGTACCCGGTGGGTGTTGAAGAGAATGGGAAAGAACAGTCGCATTAACTGGTTTTTGGAATTCTTTCTGGCTGCCGCATCCATCCATTCATGGCCAGCCAGTTGGACGGCCGGCAACAAACGCACACGGCACATCACGAAACTGGCAATGAAGGAATTTAAACTTTCTCTGCCAGCTCCGGTCAGGTCGGGGCAGAATAAAATGATTTGTAAGTCGTTTGTTCTATTGATACTTTTCGTAAAATATGTGACACTCTTTGCTTTCCGGTAGTGTGCTGTAACGAAGATTTGATTTGCGACATTTGCGAGCATAACGCGTTCAGTGATGTATGAATATTGTTCAGGTGGGTGAATAAAAAGCTAATGGCATATGTTTATAATAATCACCCTTTTATATTTATTCAACACAGTCCCGCAGCCGATACAAACTAAAGCCAATACAATCGGAAATCCACAATGATCTCCACAAAGTTCGGAGCTAACGCTTCGTACTATTCTTCTTGTTGTTCATTAGCATAATCCTCCTTTGATACTGCGGTACGCATGCATTAGATTACCCGGGTGGGAAGCTTTCCACTTCGGAATATTGGATTTCTCGACCAAAAAAAAAAAACACAATCCGAATCAAGTATCCGACGTGAAGATATATTGCCACCAGCAGTAAAGAAACTTTGAACCTTTACCAATTTCTCCACCATTCCCTGCGTGCGACCGTACGCGGCACTGGGAGGACTTTAAAGCGCGGCCAACAAAAGCTACGGACCAAAAAAGATACGCGTCGTCTCGATAAACATGCTGGAGGACACCGTCGGTTATGGACGTCATCGATCGATCTAATGTGATCTCATTTTTCATTTTAACAAACTGACCACAAAGATGGACGGTGAAGTTGGTGGTGGTGGACATCACACATTCCCATTCTTTGTACTCTCACACTGGGGCCATGGGTTTTGATGTGAAGTGAGACTAAGAAGTGACCACCGGTTCGTCATACACACAGCGTTCAAAGGGAATCAAAAGGAGGATTTGCCAAACATTGGTGACATAAAGAGGACTGGTAGCAGACGCCAAGAGAGAATATAAAGATGGAAGCGACTTATTGAGCACAGTAAGTCCCGATGTTCGGTTCGTGATCGGATGCTTTATTTTCATACTTTAAATGACACGGTTTCATCAACGTCCACTATTCTTGATGAGGCCCACTCTCTCTCTCTCTCTTAGTATCTTGATGTCTTATGTGGATTATTCGATCATTAATTTGATATCAATTTCAAATATTTAATGTGAACGAGAGATCAATAAAGCATTACGACAAGACTTTGAAATCTGATCAGACTGGATTTCACAAGGTAAAACATTTCTAAACTCAACCACCAAAAGGTTTTGTTTTTGTTGAATGAAAAATTTCAACATGGGTGAGAACGTAATTTCATTGCCTTTGAAATTTTCGCCGATATACATGTAGATGCAAAAGGAGTCGCCCTTACCCTTTTCTTATAGCCACACTATAGCTAGACGAAAGGGATACCGCTCTCGAGAAGATTTATGCGCGTTTGCAAACGACCGACATAAGAAACACAAGGGGCCCACCCAGATGCAGAGCATACGTGTTTAAGGTAGCAAATAAGAAGCAAAAGAGAGTAAAAAAAACATATAAAAAGGAATTATGGTTATTGCAAATATTATTTTCGTCCGTAGAGGGTGTTTTCCGGTGAAATTCCGACTACAATTTTATACAGAATAAAATCCATCTTCAATCCGTATGGAAAATAACATCTGTATATGTTTCATGTAGCTAAATATTTACTTTTTACCAACTCATTTGCGATGTCAAAAAGATCGGGGGTCAGAGCATAAGCTGCAAAAACATTCGCAAATTGGGTACGTCACCGGTGCGAAAAAATTTGGAAAGATTAACGTATCGTTTAATTACCATAATTATTCGCACCACTCTGCTAGCGGCGCCCACTAGACTAGCAAATCTTGACCCCTTATCTTTTCGGTGTGATAAACGCCACCAGCAAGAAGATGCGGGCCATCAGTTTAGAGGTGTAAGTGTAACAACAGACAAATATTTACGATTGCGGTTCAAAATAAGGCATCGTTAATGTGAGCAATGACGCACTTACTAAGGCTCACGTGAATGGCGATGATCGTAGACCGTATCGCGTCAAAAATCGCGTCGACCTAACGCTCCACATTTTGGTGTATTATCTTTACGTTGGCCTTTCGATCTTTCTTGTCCTTCGCTCATATAGACCACAGTACGCGCACAATCTTGGAGTGTGTTTTTCACTTTCGGCTAAATGTTTATTTTGATGCCTGCAAAACAGGAATGATTCGTCACCGGGTTTTTTTTCAGCTGCAAATATGCTGACCTGGGAATGTGTTGATGGATTAGTACGCCAAGTTTTTTTTTATGCAAGAAAGAATCATAGACCACGGGACCCCCCAAAGCGTGTTGTACAAAGTCTGACATGTATACGAATGATCCACGACATCAAGTACATATATGCAAATTAATGCACGTTATGAAAAGGCAGTCAAGAAGAGAATGACAGACAGAGAGAGAGCACAGTTCAGCATGATGTGTCGGGAGGGGAAGCGTGACTTTTCGTGCACCACACAGCATCTTCAGTACCGACACTATCGCGCCTTGTTTATGTAGCGTTTCCAGCAGACGGAGAATTTTACGCTACGAGTTTATTGCTGACTGTGTTGCGAATCCGAACATTGTTGACACAATTACTGGATGTACACAAGAAATCAGTTTAACTGCAGGCTACTGTACAAAACGGTTTTACCCTTTTGCACTTATCGACTCTCGTGATTTCCCTCGACTTTCGTGTGAACATACTACGGTGATTAAACATAATTTACCACTTTGAACGAACGCTTTTTCCTTGGCGTGTTGCGGTGCGCTGTTGGTAAGAAAATCATAACCTTCAACTTGCGAGTAATATGTACGCGAGTCAAAATGCCAGAACCAGAAAGGCTTCGGGAGAGATAGCTTTCCACACTTAGATAAACGCTTAAACGTGCAAGTAAGACAATAACCGAGCGCTAGTTTCGCTTTGCGAATCGGTTTCGCCCTGGGAGAGAACCGCATGCATTTAAATAGATTGTAGTTTATTGAGGAATGGCGAATGAAGAAAAGGGTGCAATGAAATTAGACAAGAAAAATCGAAAAGTGTTATGGAATGGGACCGCTAAACATCATTTGATATTTTGATACAAGTACATTTTAAGTGGAGCATGTGATCTGGGTACATGTGGTACATCAACACACAATCTCAGATTTTTATCGAATGTATAACTTACTTTATAACTTAGTGACAACAGATTCGTTTTCAAACAAAACTAAATCAAACATACACACTTCAGTGGCCAGCTACTAAACTCTATCGAACGAATGATACCAACACAGAAATAGAAGCATGTGCCTCGTAATAAAGCCATGAAAAAGCATAAACAGAACATTAAGAGCATGCATCTCCTGTCATTCTGTACGTGAGGGAATAGTACCCGAAACAAAGCACATTCAGCGTGAGGATTCCAATCACGAGATGACTAAACACAGCCCAACGAAAGTTGACTGCATTTCCTTTTCAGCCTGTTCGCGACCGTTTGTGCACCAACGCAGCACAAGAGTGTCAACGGCAGCACTATGTCGTAATCAGTGGAGTTCTAGCAACTCGGCTAGTTCCTCGTCCGGAACATACGTTCACCCACGACGGGATAGCAATGCAGAGAAATGGGCGAGACAGTATTGCCACTTTAATCATAGCTAGCTATAGGCCTAGGCTAAGGATTTTCTTCCATTACCATCCTCAGTCTTCGATCTGCTGGATGCTGTCGTCCACGAGCTTACTCTAGGACTGTTTATATTCCGCTGCTATGTTTGTCCAACATTTTATCCCTATCCTGCTCGCTCCTGCAAGAAAGCTTTCGATAGGTGGTCACATGCAGGAAAAATGGAACAACCACATTAGGAAAAATGGTTCAATGGAAAAAAAAACGCACAGGTAGACGAGAGTGTTCATGTAACATTCTTTCGCCACATAGCAAAAGGATACGGGGTGGTGCATTCGTTGGTGAAAATGAGCGTGAAACAGGTACTGGGAGGCTTATGCTGCAGTCGATGCTGCAGGAAAGAAAGATGAAGGAATGATGTTTTTCTTCTTCATAAGTTTTCATCACATTCCTTCCTATTCCCACGCATTCTTTCACTTTCAATCCCATCAGTAAACCTGAAATGGTACGGAGATCCACGCTCCTGCTCTCGCTCGCTCTATCTGACTCTTCGTCTGACTTATTTAGATTTTTGGTCCCGATGTGAAATATTTCAAGGATTTTTATACTGTGATTATTATGTTCCTCAACATCCACACCTATGGGGATACACGCGTTCCTGCTCGTTCCCTTCTCGGTGTTATGCACCTCTTTTTCACCTTCTCACCAAACCAATTGATGCTGACCCAAAAGGGAATGATCGGAGTTTTGAGAAGGCGCCTTAGCTTTGCTGTTCAAATCACTCGAGAATGGCCGAAGAAAAGAAGCGTATGTTTTTATTTCTATTTTCCTTCTTTTTTTTTCTTTTACTTGATCCGCCATAATAGAAGCGAAGGAATGAGATGAAGTGAGGAGACAAATAGAAAGGAAAAACCTCTTTACAGTGTCGGCCGGTTGGATGATGGGAGCGACGTACCGTTTTCTATCAGCCCTGGCACTGGACCGTTTGCACAAAGGCATGGATGGGCTTCGAAAATCATTACCAAAGCCGAGATCGAGATCGCACGCACGGAGGCCCGGTAACCATGGCATACCTTCCTCTTTCTGAAGGTTTGCCAAGCGTCCCAGCAGTCAAACCTTTCCATCCCACTCCGTCACATTCAGTTTGGAGCGTTTTGTGTTGCAGTGGCCGTTGTTTTTTTTCGTGAATGGTAAGAATCTTTCGAGGATCAAAAGGGAGAGAGCGAAAAAGCGAACAACACGGACATCGAAGGGACAAAGTCCGTCCGAGTGGCTATTGCCTTTGGAGAATCGACACGTCCCGACACGATTCGAAGGTTCACAGATGAAGTGGTAAATCTCTTAATTATTATTTTTGGCTACCAATACCAATACCGCCGTGTAGGAGTCGCATAGAGCAGAGCTGTAGCGTGCAAGGTGGAAAGTTAAACACTTCTTACGTACATACACAGACGTACCCAAAGGCTGCAAACGAAAAAAAGGTACCGTGGCTGGGTGCGGGCCGGATCTCTTTGCGTCAAGAAGTAATTTTTTTATCACTTTAATCAACCGGCTGCACTACAACACTTGAAGGGAAACGGTAGCACGTCAGCAGAATTAAAAGCACACATAAATAACGAACAATAAACCGTTTGATGTTTGACGTGGTAGAAGTGGTTTCAAATGTCGCATGCTTACAAGTAGTCACTAGTTTAAACCTACCATTACGGAAAGTAGTATGAAGCTGTAATGTTTGTTGTGATTATTTAAGCAACTGTTTTCAAACGAACATCAAAACCTACCACAAGGAACAGCAGATGTCTTTGTCAAACGCATTTTTAAGGAACTCTCTAAACTAGGTCACAATGCGGTATGCTTGGGAACTGAGCTAACGATAGCTTTTATGCGTGACTGACTGAAGGGAGGCTTTCTTTCGACAAAGCATCAAAAGAAACAAAACACACTCCCATCCTTACAAAGCACAATGATAACAAAGGATGAATTAATACGTCCTAAGATTAGGTCCAACGGAGAACGACAACAAAATAAAAAGCTGCCAGTGCATTATGTTGAATGACCAAATGTTCTTCAGAATTCTACATTAGCCGTAGATCGCAAAGTAAATCCGAAAGGTCAGAAAACCTGAAGTGCCTATTACGGGTACAATTAATGGATTTTTAAATTTTACTTCAAAAAAAAAAAAGTTTAAAAGCTTTTATGCGCACACAGCAATGCAACCATTAAATTGCTTGGCTAATCCTTCCGACCCATGCCAGCACAAACGGCCCGGCTCAGTATAATGATCGTGATGACAGTGTGCTTTGCAGTAATTGTTTACTGTTTTGTACAAAACTCTCTAGCAAAAGTTTTCCCGAAACAATTTCCGTAATCCATTGTCGCTGAAGGATCATTTGAAGGATGGATGAGTTTTGTTTCTACTTTCTTATTAAGCGGTAGTTGAAAGCGGTAGATTTTGCTGAACAAATTGAGTCTAATCTGATGAACCTGAACGAAAACTTTCTGGAGAATTAAAAATCAATTACTATGTTGGCCATTTTTTTGGTAAAAACAGTTGAATCTATGCATTCCTTGAAACATGTCATTAATTTATTCGAAAAAAAAAAATATTTCAAAGAACTTTTTAACAACTATGTTACATTCTTTAACATGTCTGACGACTATGAACGTCCAAAATATACACTCGCATGGATTGATATTAGTCATAGGCCCATGAACGTAAACGAAGTGTATCTAAATGTGTTTTTTTGACGATTTATTTGACAAGATTTTTTCCACCTGAAGAATTTTTCGAACGTAAGTAGATTGTCCCCGCTTGTAGCTTCCCCTTCTTCCGACTCCAGGGGGGGACATCCAACCCGATCGGATGGCAATCGATTTTTGCTTACCACCACTAGCCCTGTGTAACTTTGTCCACGTTATTACTGCCACCGTCCGATATCAGATTTCACACCAGTGTCCATCGAATCATCACCGGTTTCGCCAAATGACAGTCGCGTTTTAGGGGCTTCCCAAAAATAACACATTTTAACGGATCGTTTGACATTACCAAAAATCTCGATTGCCCCGAAGAAAATAGATACTTTAGCTTCTGAACCGTTTCTTTTTTTTTTTGTTTTTAGTCCGTGACAAAGCCATGCTTATGAAGTTAGATACCGGAAAAACGGTACGGCAAACTAAGCAAGGGCAGAACAAGCAGGTCAAGTAAGGCACAAAAGATGTGCGAAGAAGTGATTTAGAAAATTTTATTACAAAAAAAGGAGGGGTTTTATTAAAGGAAAGTTGATACAATCGATCATAATCAATTTTCTTGTCTCGTACAAATTCTTCGGCAAAGATGAAATGGGAAACAAACAAAAAAATGGCAAAATTATGTTCCTCAAATCATTCTGAAGCAAGCCGGTCGGGCTATAAAGTTTTAAATTACAGGTTAGAATGGGTTTTTTTTGCTGGTTTCGTAGAACACGTCGACGCCATCGGCAATAGGCCATTTGCTTGCGATTAATAGTTAATCGAGTTCATTACGTACGTACCCTGTGAGCATACTGCAGTGTTTCAGCGTGCAACATTATTGAAAGAGAACCACAAGGGTAGGAATTTGTCGTTTCGGATTAAAAAAAAAAACACTTGCAAATGCTTCATTCCATGCCTTGCGAGAACAGAAAGCTTACCCACTATTAACATCTCTAGCAGAAAATATCTACCCACCGATTCACTTGAGTGAGCAAATAGCTCCTGGCCAAGTCATTTAGTTCTTGTGACATTTTGTGGAGGGAATTTTTTTCCCCTGCTCCTTACCACAACCGGTGAACTACTGCCGGAGACCGCAATTGGTGTTAAAGGGGGCAGAAAAAAGCTAGTCGCTACATCTTTTGATCTGGCAGAAATGTAAATGTTGTACTCAAAAAAAAAGCCAACTGGACAGAATCATCCAACAACATGAATGAGCAGTTCTGTGACCTCAGGGCTCGTCGAGAGCATCACATTCAGCACACGAACTTCCCCGAAAGCGCTCCCGTATGTCGCACCGTGTTGTGCGTTGATGGTTTATGATGATTTTGCGTGAGCACTTCGTTACCACTCAACAACGTTAATGATGGAAACGTACAAATTGCCATACAAATATACCACAGGTAAGCTTGCCTGCTTTCGGAATATCGAATGTTGTGATGCGCCAGGGTCCAAGCGCTCACACAATTCGCTGAGGCATAAATCACTCGTGGTTCCCGGAGAATTAATGCACCGTCACCCGGCCGTTCCGTAAGTACGTGACACGCATTGGCTAAAAGGCACTTGCCGGCGTTTGAGGCACAAGCAGTCGGAGACACTGACAACGACAATTGGGCAATTGGACAAGCTAAAACTAGTCCCGCAGAACGTGAGCATCGTTCGATCGGTTTTTATATACAGCAAGCGTCTCCAACGGCACTCCACCAGAGCACGCTTTGACTGATTGCGCATCAATAATTGTGAAACGCGGCGCGAGTGTGTGCCTTCTGACGGAGTTAATGCATGTTCTTGCACCCCCACCACAACCAACTCGTTGTTTGTCATCAATGGGAATGTCAATGAAAGTCTGCTGCCCTTCGTTTGCCGGGCTTTAGCCGTGCCTCCCATGCAACCGGCTCAACGTGCTCGTGAAACTGTGTTCGTTGGATATGGCGTAACGTGCTCTCCAGCAGTACTCGCGAGCCGGGTGATAAGATAAACGTCAAACATGATCGGCGGACCGGTATCGAAGTGCAAGCGTGTTGCCAACGACGAAAGACATTAGGAATGTGTACACCACCCCCGTTGCCAGTGCCTGAGTGCCGACCTGCCCGACCGGCACGACCTAAGGAAGTTACGGAAGCAAAATATAAAAATGCAGCACCCTCACCTGGAATTGGATCGATGGGCATGTCAATTGGGTCGACACCGCGCTGTTTCAGGATCGGATGGACCGCAACACAGGACGTGCGTCGATGGCCGATGTCTGCCGAGGCACTGTTGGGCACTCCGTTACTGTTGGATGGAAACGATGCCGACGGAAGAGCACTGGCACTGACCATACCGGCTCCCGATAAGGCACCGGACAGACACACAACCGCAAGCAACAAGTTGGCAACCATTCCGGCCGGTACACCCGTGGTCATTATTTTCTTCATCGTCCGGCGCTGGCTTGTCGCCACCGTCGTACGGCTCTTTGCTGACGGCATTCTGTGCTGGACGTTAATGCGGACGTCGATAGAATCGGGCGAACGAACTATCTGCACACCAAACACTCACACACACACTGAACACGGACCGACACTTGTGGCTTCTTCAAACGAAACCATCAACACAAATCAAACAACTTGAAGTATCACTAGCAGCCAGCTTTAAATTGAGGACACTAAATGAACACAAAATCACCACTATTATTCACTGTTATAGCATGCACACCTTTAGATGAATATCAGGGATTCTCGCATATCCTATGGCACCACACCACACGGCACGGCACCGGATTCGGAGCACTTTTTTTTTCAATTCTTCACGTTCTTCACCTCAAGGTGTTTCTACACTACTCTAGTAGGCACTGCGCGGCGGTATCTACGACACGTCCTGTGAATCTGTTCCTGGTGCTTCTAGCTGTCATATATCACATGAAATACCGCATTTCCGTTTTTTGTGCTGGTGGTTTTGATGATATTAGACCATTTCGCGTTATGCAGGAAAAGTATGACCTTCTTCCTTAAAAGAAAAAAGCGTTGACAGTACACAGCGCTTAATAGCTTCCGTGTCCTAGTACTGCGAGTTGCTGGATATTGCCGGTGTGGAGGAAACGGTGGATTTGCCTACGTTTTTTTTACTCCTTATGCTTTCCTCCCTTGATACTGTACCGAATGGATGGCAGTAAACCACGACAACCAACGGTCAGGGAAAGGGTTCAACCGTCATCCCCATCAACTAGGAACCATCCGTAAAAAGGGTTGTTATCGTAGAGGCATTTGAAAGACACCGGCTAAGTGCACGAACTTTTCACCTTAATAATGCTGCTGCTTCCTTCGTTGGTGATGTTTGGCTGGCTAGGTATTTTTGCTTACCGTCAACCGCGCGCACACACACACACACGCGCACACACCGAAACTCGCGCACCACTACACAAACATGACGACTGTTTATACACGCGAATGCAGCTACATACGGTCTGATTTCTGCAGGCTCTGCGTCTACCGTTCGGACCGAAAGTTTGGTTTGTCTCGCGGTTTATCTTCCTGATCGATTAAAAAAACTACACACACACACACACACAACGACGCCGCCGTCGCTGCCGCTAGCGTTGGTGTTTCTTTGTGTGTTGGTGGTTCTCTGCCTTTTTTCGTCCAAGTACACCTTGCAAATATTTTCTCTGAATGCGAGCGAACCCTCTTTCTCGCTCTCTTTTGCTTTTTTTTTTGTATACTGTTGCTCTCTCTCGTTTTTCGCGCAGGGAAAAAATAAGGGTAGCAGCAGCTGGGTAGGTGGTTGGGATATCTGTGTATGTCTCGCGGGAGTACGATTTATAGCGAAGAATGCCGTAGTCGGCCAACTCTTTCACGTGCGCGTCTTTCGGATCCGTTTCCTATTTCTTTCGCGCACTTGCCACACAGCCGCCTACTTGATGGAATGGATTTTCGATTGCTTCTCGATCAATGAATGGAGGGTTCCGGCGCAGGCGATTCTGGTTGCGGTTTTTTGGCGTTATTGTTCACTTTACGACCGAATGTAAACTGTTGCCGTTGCTATTAACTTTGAACCGGGCACTTTTCCACTTTGTTTCATTCCTACTCGTGCGTGCGACGCACAACACTTTACGCGGCGTTGAAGCGAAAACGTAAATAAACCGTTTACCGTCGCCGAACGGTGAGCGGAGTTTGAATATATTTTTGTACGGAGCTTCTTACCAACCTTAAATTAAAGTTTGAAACGTTTCACGAACGTTACAAAAGTAGCAAATGAAATGCAACTGGACGCATACACCACACCGCGTATGTTCGTTCCGATGATACGTCCGTCCGAACACTTAACCGCGACGAACGAGATGATGCACGTCCTCACACTACGATTAGTCCAAGAGAAATGATTTTTTAACGTTTTATGCTTTGCTATGCTGTTTGCCGTGCTCAGCGGCTGTCAGCATGGCCATTCTCTCACAATCTCTGTTTGCTCTCTTGAAACGACCTAGAGAGAGAGAGAACGAGAGAGAAAAAGAATGGTGATGGTCTGTTTAGAGGTGCTGCAAGAAAAAAATATTGTGAATATTTGTAAATATTTTTTTCTAGTTTCAATCGGTAGTCAAGGGATTCGAACTGATTTAATCATTCGAAGTAAGCTTTCACAATATCGAAAGTGGTGGACGCACAGAACAATAAAATAACTATATTTTTTCAAAATAACGGTAACAAAAACAGCATAACTCAACTTTCCCGCATGTCAATTGACAATCCAATATGGGGGAAGCATACGCTGGAAAAGTGATGTACTGACCTGCCGTTCGTTTATGCTGGATTAAGTTTCGGCTGATGTGTCAAAACAATCTGAAAGAATTCTTCGTTTGCCGGAACGAAACGAAGCGAATAATATTCGCAGCGGTGATAAAGTGCATTTTCCTTTGCTTTTTTTAAGCAACGGGCAACAAACGAGCGACGAGCTTGTGCGGTACCGGTTTCATGATCATCCAGTTTATCAGTATGTACACTCGAAGTAATCAATAAAGTGCTACGTGGTCCTGTAGCAGTCCGGTACGTTTGAGGTTAGCTAGAAGAGGCGGCAGGTGAAGAGCGGAAGACTAGAATACGTGGTCATCCGCGGTATAGGTGTGCGCGGCTATTTACTTACACTTTTCGTATGGTGCGATGCCGTTCACGATGCGTAAGGTTTCCTTGACCCATTCCTCCGTGCCAACCGTAGCAGTAGCGTGCGCCCTATGCCTGTTCGGTGTCGCATTCGTGCATGGCGAACCGAAAAGTCATCCCATTACTACGCAGCTATCGGCGAAATGGGGCATCACTCCGGTGCAGCTAGAAATTGCCGAATTTATCGACGAGGAAAGTGCCAACTCGTTCTGGGATTACGTGGATCTATTGAACAAAGTTCCGGGCGGTTTGTACCACCTAGGTAAGCATTCTTTATGCGGGCAACACTGTTGGATGATAAATATTAACCAGTGGATTATATTCGTGTAGAAACGGAGGAGAAACGCTACCAAAAATCCATCGAACTAGCTTCGGACATACTCGGCGATGGACAAATCGGGCTACTAAAGTTGGCACTTTCGTTGCACAGCTTTTCGCCGAAAGTGCAGGCCCATCTGCAGGTGGCCAATGAAGTGCTAGCCAAGGGTGACTGTGAGACAACGATATTTGCCAGCGTAAACGGAAAGGTGGCGTGTGAGGTGAACGATTTGGTGAGCATTTTGCGCGCGGGAAAAACAGATGCATCCACCGTCGAAACGTTTGCCATCGACCACATCTATCCCGGGTCCGAAAACAATTCCCTCACCGTCGTACTGTACGGTGAGATCGGAACGAGGGAGTTTAAAGAATTTCACGACGCCATCAAACCGGAAACGGAACGCGGAACCGTACGGTACGTGTTGCGACATTACGTGCGAAAGGTTTCCTCGCGGAAGATACGCCTTTCCGGGTACGGTGTTGAGCTGCACCTTAAATCGACCGAATACAAGAGTCAAGATGATTCGCCCCGTGCACAGGACTCATCGACCAGCACAGATGGAGCAGATTTTACCGACGAGCTCGCGGTGGAAGTGGAAGGGTTCGATTTTACTCAGCTTAAAAAACGGTTTCCCCATCTCAGCCATCCGTTAGACCGTTTCCGGAATGCTTTGTTGGAGAAGCACGAAGAAATAGCCCCGCTGAAGGCTTGGGAGTTCCAAGAGCTTGGTTTGCAGGCGGCTCAACGGATCGCTGAAATGCAGGGCGATGAAGCACTGCAAATGCTCCAGTTTGTCGCGCAGAATTTCCCCACCCAAGCCAAATCGCTGCTCACACAAACGGTACCGGAAGACTTTAAGAAAGAGATGCGACACAATATCGAGGTGTTTGGACGCAACCTGAACCTTCAGCCGCCCGATTCTGCCCTCTTTCTGAACGGGTTGTTTTTCGATGCCGAAACGATCGACACGGTAACGTTACTCGATACGCTGCGTTCCGAGATGCGTGTGCTCGAGGGATTGAACCGCATCAACATCCGCGGAGGAAGTGCAACGCCACTGCTCGGGTTAGATTTGGCTTCCAGCTCGAAGGAGTTTGCGATCGACATTCGTGATTCGGCCATCACGTGGATAAACGATTTGGAAAACGATGCACAGTATCGGCGGTGGCCGGGAAGCTTGAAAGATTTGCTTCGTCCGACCTTCCCCGGGATGCTGCGCAACATTCGCAAGAATCTTTTCAACCTGGTGCTGATCGTGGATCCGGTAGAGGGCGATAGTGCCGGCAGGGATATTGTGAAGCTGGCGGAAAGTTTTGTTGTCCACATGGCACCGGTTAGGATTGGGTTGGTGTTTAAAACTGGCGAGGGAGAAGACTACCGGGCACTGATCTGTGGGTTTAACTATGTGCAGCAGAAGAAATCAGCAACCGAAGCGCTCGGTTTTCTGACCGATCTGTATGCGGCCACAGCCGACCAGAAGGTTATCCGGTTGGCGGACGTCCGGCAGGTGCTGAAGAAAAAGTTCAACCG
Organism: Anopheles maculatus; assembly: GCA_002091835.1. NCBI lineage: Eukaryota > Metazoa > Arthropoda > Insecta > Diptera > Culicidae > Anopheles > Anopheles maculatus. Next base: position 10,286 of record KZ063323.1, on the reverse strand, counting down.
TCTAAAGCTGGACGAGGTGGATGAAATTGTCGGTGAAGATTCCGACTTTGATTATGGACGTCAGTTGGCGCAGGAGTTTATCGATCGGCTTGGGCTGAAAACGGTACCGCAGGCGCTGTTGAACGGTGTGCTACTGCCCCAAACGGCACTCACGAGCGACGAGTTCGAGGAAACGATACTCACGGAAATTATGCAGCAAACACCAACCCTTCAGAAAGCCGTCTACATGGGTGATCTGCACGAAGGAGAACCGGTGATAGACTATTTGATGAAGCAACCGCACGTGATGCCCCGTTTGAATCAGCGCATCCTTTCCCAGGACGAACCACAGTTTATCGACCTGGCAGGACGAGCACATCCGGACCTGGAAGACATAACCGCCCTGGGACAGCTGTCCAACCCAGATCTCACTGCGACGTTGATGAAAAATTTAAAATACTTCGGTGGCAAGTCCACGTTCCAAAAGTTCCTCGGATACAGGGTACATTTCCTTACCGTGTGGGTGGTTGGCGATTTGCGAGAAGCGGCCTCCAGAAAGCAGTTTAAAAATGCACTCAAATTCATGGTACGTGTTAACGCTTGCTTCAAGACCAAACATGTACAGCTGAGTTCATAAGTTGTTCTATACTTTCCTTTCTAGAAATCATCATCCGGAACACGGGTTGCCTTTATCCCGAACGTGGACGGAACTGATGCGGCTCGTTCGGAGCTTAAAAAGGATCTTAATGCGTTGGTTTGGGCCAGCATCAACACGCTGGAAGCGGATGAATCGTACGATTTGGTGATGAAACTGTTTGAATCGTATGAATCCGATCCAGCCAGTGTTGCTTCGTCGATTCCAGACTCGGTGCTAGGTTTCTTACCAGCCACCCAGATGCATCTGAAGATGCTTCGCGTGTACTGTCAGCGTGTGCTGAAGTTAAAGGCATCTGCAAGCACCGTGATGGCAAACGGACGGCAGCTAGGTGTGTTCGATGCAGATGAATTTTTCGACACGGAAGACTTTGGACTGCTGGAAAGCTTTAATGCGCTACAGTACACGGACAAAATACGTACCGCAATGAAGCTAGCTTCCCAGTCCGAGTCGGACGATACGCCCGCGATCACGAGCGATACGGTAATGAA
>KZ063322.1:26103-54065 GCA_002091835.1 Anopheles maculatus | reverse complement strand
ACTAAAATTTGCTCCAGACCACCAAAAAGTGAAATTTGCTAAATTTACTAAATTTTTTTAAATTTAACTAAAATTTTCTAAATTTACTAAAATTTGCTCCAGACCACCAAAAAGTGAAATTTGCTAAATTTACTAAAATTTTCCAAATTTGCTCCTTCCCGGGATATAATATCATCCGTGAAGATCGCATTACTAGGGGTGGAGGGGTGTTGATAGGTGTTCGAAAGAGTCACACTTTCGACAGGATACCTACCCCTAGGCAAGACATGATTGAAACTGTCGCAGTAAAGGCGAAACTGGGCGATCTTCACGTGACTATTGCGTCAATTTATAACCCCCCGATAGTCAACAATAAAAAAGAAAAAATTGAAAAGGATCAAAGAGGATCTTGGAAATTTAGTAGCGGTCTTGCCTGGGCCGCTTTTGATCCTGGGAGATTTTAACTCCCATGGAATAGACTGGGGGTGCGATAAGGATGACATTCGCACTCCCATCATCCGAGATATCTGCGACAGGTTTAATTTTTCGATCCTTAACTCAGGAGAGGCAACTAGGATGCAGACACCTAAAAGTAGGGCGAGTGCACTGGACCTGTCTCTATGTCCATCAGCTATGGCCCTGGATTTTAGTTGGAAGGTGATCCAGTACCCTATCGGCAGTGACCACTTGCCGATAGAAATTTCCTACATCAAGGGAGGATGTCCAGTTGATGCAGTCCCCGTTAATCGTGACTTAACGAGGAACATCGACTGGACGAGATACGGCGAATTAGTGGCCGCTTCGCTTTCTCTTGACTTGGAAGATTTGTCTCCAGTAATGGAGTATGAAAAACTTGTTTCAATAATAAACAAGTGCGCCCTTGAGGCCCAAACAAGGCGCTCCCACCAAGCAAGGACTTTCAAAAAACCTCCCACTCCTTGGTGGGACAAGGAATGCCAAGCGGCTTTTAACAAGAAGCGGGAGGCGTTTAAAGCGTTCCGGGACACGGGCTCGAGGTCCTTGTATGAAAAATACAAAGGACTGGAGAGAACGTGCAAAAACCTGTTGAAGGCGAAAAAAAAGGGTTACTGGCGTAGATACGTCAATAACCTGTCCCCTTCCGCTTCGCTTAATTCGCTTTGGAAAATGGCTAGAAGGATGCGAAACAGCAATAACATTAATGAGAGCGAAAGCTTTTCTGGCGAGTGGCTGAATGAATTTGCCCACAAGCTTTGCCCCGATTTCGTTCCTGCGCAAAGTTTCAAACAACATGCGCCTGGCAGTGACCCTAGAATGGATTCACCGTTCACTATGGTTGAGCTATCACTTGCTCTCCTATCATGCAAAAATTCTTCCCCAGGCCTGGACCAGGTTAGTAGCAAACTGCTGCAAAACCTGCCCGACGTAGGCAAGAAACGTCTGTTAAGAATCTTCAACAATATGTTGGAGCTTAACAGCGTCCCGCAAGAATGGAGAGAAGTGAAAGTTGTCACAATTTTGAAACCTGGTAAACCGCCATCAAGACACGATTCATATAGGCCAATCTCGTTACTGTCGTGTCTGAGGAAACTCCTTGAAAGGATGATTCTTTTCCGGTTAGAAGAATGGTTGGAAACAAATAACCTTCTTTCAAATACCCAGTTTGGTTTTCGTAAAGCCAGAGGTACTAATGACTGTTTAGCCCTTCTGGTTACAGAAATACAGCTTGCCCGTGCACGCAAGCAGAACATGGGGTCTATTTTCCTGGATATACAGGGGGCATTTGACTCAGTTTCACCATACAAACTGAGTCAAAAGTTAGAAAATGCGGGCCTGGGACCAAAGTTGAACAACTTTCTGTTCAACCTTTTGTCGGAAAAAGCTATGAACTTCAACAATGGTCATGTGCAGTTGAAGCGGACCAGTTTCCACGGACTAGCACAAGGGTCCTGCTTGAGCCCCCTGCTATATAACTTTTATGTTAGTCAAATAGATTCTTGTCTAGCGCCTAATTGTAGCCTTAGACAATTGGCAGACGACGGCGTCATATCAGTCGCAAGCAGAGACGCCGCCGAAATACAACTGGCTTTACAAACCACCTTGGATAATCTAGCCGAGTGGTCTGAAAACCTAGGTATCAAGTTCTCTGCAAAGAAAACTGAGATGGTAGTCTTTTCTCCCTTTAGCGACACGACAAATAACAGGGAGAAAAGACTATTTGACCCAAAAATTGACGTCTTTTTGTATGGTGAAAAGATATCAAGAACCGACAATTTTCGATACCTTGGTGTTTGGTTCAATTCAAGACTAAACTGGAGTACTCACATCACCCATCTGGTGCAAAAATGCAGTAAAAGAATCAACTTTCTAAGGACAGTCACAGGATTCTGGTGGGGCGCACATCCAGCAGACGTCCTGCGACTGTATAAGACAAGCGGCGCCGGTCTTCACACGGCAGGACCGGGGTTCGAATCCCGGCGGACCGCCTCCCCGTACGCAGGACTGACTATCCAGCTACGGGTATAACTAAGTCACAGAAAGCTAGCAATTGCTAGCAGGCCAAGACCTACAGAGGTTGTAGTGCCAGAGAAGAAGAAGATTAATTGAAACCCAATACAGTATTAAATATTGTGGATTAAGTAATGGCTGTATGTCCGTCCTTTAAGGATATTGTGGATTAAAACAAGGTCTAATTTATATTTTATTATAAATTTTTTAAGGACAATACGGCACCATGTCGTAATAATGGTTAAATAAATAAATAAATAAATTTTTTAAGCCAGTAGTTATTACACTGACGGATCATCCTCCGAGGTGGGCACCGGCTTCGGTGTTTTTAGCGAGTTCACCGAAGCGTTTTTCAAATTGCGACAGCCATGCAGTGTTTACACCGCAGAGCTAGCCGCAATCTTTTACGCACTATGTTTGATAGCAGCGAGACCTTCGGATCAGTACTTCATTTTTACTGATAGCCTTAGCGCTATCGAAGCACTGAGATCCCCAAAGGCCGTTAAGAGTCAGGATTTCCTGATCATAAAAATCATAGAACTGCTTGGCTCAATGTTCAACAAGGCGTTTAGGATATCGCTAATTTGGGTCCCTGCTCATTGTGGAATCCCCGGCAATGAGAAGGCAGACTCACTGGCCAAAACAGGCGCCACAGAAGGTGCATTTTACGACCGACCGATCTCGGCCCAGGAGTTCCTTCGTTTTCCGCAGCAACTTTTCCTGTCGCGCTGGCAGAGCATGTGGGAGGCGGATGAACTCGGGCGTTTTCTTTTCATGATCTCTCCGCAAGTGTCCCTGCGGCCTTGGTTCGATGGGCTCTCTGTAGACCGGGCGTTCATACGGATGATGTCTCGACTAATGTCGAATCATTTCGCTTTGAATGCTCATCTACAGCGTATAACTCTGGCTCAGACGAAAGCGTGTGGCTGTGGTGACGGATTCCACGATGTGGATCACCTTCTGTGGTCCTGCGTGGAGTACGAAACCGCTAGACCCTCCTTGTTGAGCGCAGTCGAGCGCATCGGCAGACAACCGGGTACAGAGATCAGAGAGGTGCTGGCAACCAGGGATCTCCCATACATGAGGCTCATCTTCCGATTCGCCAGAGACAACGGTCTTATCCTGTGACTCCTCTTCCCCATCATCCTTCCACTCCTTATTCCATCCTTTTTGTTAAATGTCGTGTTGTCTTTGTATTACGTGTTTTTCTTTTTGTTTTTTTGTTTAAGATACGGGTAATCTGTTGACATAGCAATAGCATCCGCGCGTAATGTCAACACAGCTGTATAAAGGAGGCAGGCTTGTTTGGCTGTGACAGTGTTCTCCATACCATTTCAGCAGAGGCAGGACGGGTTTGGCCATGTTAGCTTTGGGTTCTGGAGTGATCGGAGGGTTAAGTCTCGAGAGTAGTGGAGTTGCTCTTGCTACTACGGGATGAGACTCGCCGATCATTTTTTAATTCAACGCTGGCATGGTTGGGTTGGAACTGTCTCTGCTGGGCTGCTTGTTGGACACTGGACGCAGCCAAATGATTGTTTGTTCTGTCCAGAGTTTCGTTTTCTCTATGTTTTGTCTATTCTCTTTCTCCAGATCCGCAAGTCGGAAGGATGAAGCACAGCACCATTACAGCAATAGAACAAGCCCCACATCAACAAACAATAACTACTGCTATTGAACCGGACTATCCCTGCCCTACAACCACACAACACAACAACAATAAACATGGACTACAACCCACCATAACGCGTTCACAACCGAGCATGCCCGGGATAAGGCAAATTACAAGGAGGAAATGCCTTGCAACTATCTTGAATTTGTACGTCGTCATCACTTGCGGTGGTGACAATACGGCCTTCGGCCGTCATATTTTAACTTAAATAAAAAATAATAATTTACTGCACCGAGGAATGCTCGCAATTCCGATACGTTTTGAGAAGCGGGCATATTTGAAATGGCTGCTATTTTAGCAGGATCTGTGCGTATTCCGTTTGTGTCGACGATATGCCCGAAATATTTCATTTGAGACATATTAAACTTGCACTTCTCTATCTTTATGCGAAACCCGTAGTCTTGGATACGTTGTAGAGTGGTTTCCAGATTCTTATCATGTTCTACGTGTGTTTGTCCGAACACCAGAACATCATCGAGAAAAGCTTCTGCACCTTCCAGATCACCGAGCATGCTGTCGATAACGCGCTGGAAGACCCCTGGAGCGGTCTTCACCCCGGGTGGTAGTCGTTTGTATTTAAATAACCCCTTGTGGGTGTTAATCGCTTTTGCGAGTCTTCATCCACCTCCATTTGCAAGTAAGCGTCAGAGAGGTCTATTACTGAAAATCGTTGACTACCAGCAATCTTTGCAAATATATCATCCGGTGTAGGAATAGGATAGCTGTTCATTTCTAATGCCGCATTGAGCCCAGTAGAATAGTCTGCACAAATACGTATGATCGGATCGCCATCCGCATCTTTCTGAGCTTAACGCACCACCAGGATGGGTGCAGCCCACTCCGAAAAATCTACTGGCTCTAGAACATCCATGCGTACAAGTCGTGACAGTTCTTTCTCGATTAGCTTTTGAGAGTGGAACGGGACTGGTCGTTTTTGCCTGAAAATCGGGGTAGCTGTAGCTTTCAAACACAATTTTACCTTCGTCTTTGTGCACAATCCGAGTCCGTCCAAGAAAACCTTAGGAAATTTAGATTTCAGTGAATCCACATCATATTCCGATCCTCTCAGCTGCATGCAGTAAGAACTTATAGCCTTGTCATACAGACCAAACACTTGCATCCAATCACTTCCTAGCACATTGAACTTCCACACGGACGTTACGAAACACACGACTTGCTTCTTAATCCCCTGAATTGTAACATCAGCTACAAATTCCTTAACCAATGGAAGGGGCGTTCCCGCAGCGGTGAGCACACGCAGTTTTGTCGGCGTTGTAGTTGGATTACCCAACAACGTCAAAGAATCTTCCGAAATAATAGTAAAATCGGATCCGCAATCCAACTGCATCACAAATGGTGTATCGTTTATCAACACTCGGATGTATTTTCGTGTGCCTGGGACGTCATTTTTATGTACCGCAAATATTCATTTCGTGTGTCCCTTTGACTTTCCGTTCGCATATTTCTTAAAATGCGGTTTATTGTAGTCCTGCTTTTTCTTAAGCGGTGGCTAGACTAAAGTTGAGGCAAGCGCGATCTATTTTTTTTTATGAGCGAACTGTCAAATTTCGCGCTCCTGATTTCGCGCTCCGATCCTGCATTGCAGGAAAAATGAAGCGTTCGCGCATTGATCGCGCTTGCCTCAACTTTAGTCTAGCCACCGCTTTAGACGACGCGGCGCTAGGCTCAGCAGGTTTTTGGCAACATCCACAATATCCTTCTTTGTGTCCGTTTGCCCCGCAATCTCGACAAGTGTGTGAGTTAAAAGGGCAGTCTTTTACCAAATGTATTCCCCCGCACTGCCAGCATGGACGTCGTGGCGTTATATTTGTTGTTTCGTTGGCTCTTTTTTTATTGTCGTTGTTCGCCTTCTGGTACACAGCATTGACGAACGTCTTTGGCTTCTCTATAACCTCTGTGTCATGTTTGATGTTATGAAGCGTTTGGCAATCAGTCAGCAGCATATTTAGTGTAATCGGATCAGATTTTAATCCGGCCACGAAAATGAGACATTTGAATTGATCTGGTGTAATAGTTCGTATCTCGAACTCCTCGCAGGCTTTGTTTACGGTGCTCGCATACGACGCTGTATCCTCTTCCGCTTTCTTCTGCACCTGCAGACAGGTGAATCTTTTTAAAAACATGGATGACGTGTGGCTAAACATTGTTTTCAACACTGCGAGTGTTGCTTCGAACTCCAGCTCGTCTGGTTTCCTGGGAAGAATGTAATTTGTGTATTTATCGTGGTCCAATACACTCAGTTTTTGCGTAAGCAACCTGACCTTGTCGTTGTTTGACAACTTTTCAGCACCCTTCTCGAAGATTTCCCGGTGACGCGCGTACCACTTCTCAAAGGTTATTCCTTCGTCAGGCTTGTAAGAAAACTCCGTTACAGAATCCGATAGCGTTTTCAACAAAAATTCTCCTCCTTTCTCGCTGGTGAGTTGCTGTATAAGAAGCTTGTTTGCTTCCTGTTGAGTCCGCATCATTTCCGCAAATTGCGCCATCATGCGCATCATCGCTTCGTTTGCTTCCGTCATTTGGTTTGGTAAAATTGAACTTTTCAAATCATTAATTGCACCTCATTTTGATTTCTGCTCTACAATTATATTTTTAGCTATTTTTAGCTTTTAGCTTTATGAAAAGAATGCAAAGATTACAAAACTGGGCTATGCGCATGACACTAGGTTGTAACAGATATACGTCATCTTTTACCATGCTAAGTATACTCCAATGGATGTCAGTGAAACAGCGAGTTGTTTATAATACAATGGTTTTTGTTTTTAAACTTTTAAACGGGACACTTTGTGGCGTCACCTTCCGTTGACATTTGCTGTCAGCTGTCACTTGGATGGCACTGTTGCCATAACAGACAGCAAACGCTTTCACATGGTGATGGCGCAGATTCCAGTCCGTGCGCTATCCGAGCTGCGACCACTGCTGGAGCACGTACCTTCTACGGAGCGGTATAATTTCGCCAAACAAACGATCCTTGCACATTACGAAGAAACACAACGCAATCGCCTTCATCGTCTGCTGTCCTGGATGGAGCTTGGGGACCGCAAACCTTCACAGCTGCTGGCCAAGATGCGACGAGCAACGATCGGGGCAATGGCTGAATCCATGTTGGTCGATCTGTGGATAGGCAGACTCCCGCAACACGTGCAATCGGCCGTCATCGCTGCACGGGGTAACACCGCAGATAAGACCGGGGTGGCGGATGCTGTTATGGACTGTTTCGCCATTGGAAACCAACCACGTGAATACAACCGGCTTTTTTTTTTTTACATCATGGGAAATCTTTCATAGATACGGGCGAGACCGCATGCCGGATTCTTACCGACTGAAACCCATGATGTGCGCAGCCCTCATCTCCCCCACACATCGCCGCGAGGCATGGTGGGGGACGGGGTCTGGCCCTTATAACGGGCATTCACGCTCGGACCCTTAGTTCCGCTCGGTGCCATCCCTAGGACGTCGCTGCAGCCGATGACGTCTCTGAGTGGTGACAAATGCACCTCACTGTGGTGTGGTTAAGCTGCCTAACGTCCGGAAGTCGTTGCAGCAGTGATGGCAGCATCCTCATCAGCCGACAATGAACGACGCCGTGACTCGTCGTTAGTTCCGTTGTTTGGCTGGAATACGTCCGGTGCTGCTGATATCACCTGGTCCTGCTGCTGCTGTTGCTGCTGACGGACTCGCGCTCTGTGCCTACGCATTCGCTCTCTGACGATGACCCGCCGGGATAATATTGCCAACGTCGGAGGCGTTTGGGAAGGGGCAGAACGGAGCCTGTCCTCCCGGGCAATGGCGCGGGCAAGTCGTCGCGCTTCGTTTCGCCGCTGATTACGGGCAGAAAACACGGCCTGACGTGAAGCCGGATCCTCCGGTTGACTGATGTTAGCGGCCGCCAAGTTGGCACGCTCTTCATTCCACTGTCGTTGAAGTGCGGGTGTTACATGCACAGCCAACTCCGTGAGGGTGCTCCAGGAACTCCGGTCGCGAAGGAGAAGCGACATGAAGGTGTCCGGGCTTAAGTTTTCAAAACCTTTTCCGCTCAGGAGCCGGTGGCGGTAGGCAGTGAATGCTGGACAGTGGAAAAATGCATGCTCTGCTGTGTCAGCTTCGTCGGAGCAACGGGGACACTCCGGGGACGAGGTGAACCGCATACGGCACAAGTAATCACGGAAGAATCCGTGGCAGGATAAAACTTGCGCCAGTGCGAAATTCACCTCTCCATGTTTCCGGGAGTGCCAGAGCTGGATGTTGGGGATCACACGGTGCGCCCAGCGGACATAGCGCGATGCGTTTGGCGCTGCCGCATCCGTGTCCCATAGCTCCTGCCACAATCGGATGGTGGTTTCTCGCTCCTCTTGCCGAATCTGCTGCACTGATGCATCACTGATGGCGTTACCGGTAGAATCGTATTGTCGCTGGTAGCAGCGGGCGTCCTCCTTCACCAGCATGCAGATCGGTATGACACCGGCGAGAACTGCAGCTGTCTCGTATCGCACCGTTCTGAAAGCGAACGCCGCTTTCCGCAAACAATCCCGCTGAGTTCGCATTAGCAGCCTGCGATTGACCTGTCGCTCAACTGCCTCGTGCCACACAGGAGCGCCATATCGCAGGATCGAACTGACGACCGCTACCAGCAGACGGCGCTTGGAACACTTCGGTCCACTATGGTTCCGCATCATTAGTGCGACCGACTTTGCCACACGAAGCGCCTTTGCACAGGCGTGCTCGACGTGTGGGCGCCAAGACAGGTGTTCGTCTAAAATGACTCCGAGGTATTTGATGGATTTCGCGGATCTGAGTTGCGTACCCAAGATGTTGATGGGGTAGCCCTCGGGATCAGTCCTCATGGTAGATACCATGACGACTTCCGTCTTGGCGGGCGCTAGTTGTAAGCGATGCGCCGTCATCCATTCGCCGATAATAATCACTGCTCTAGTCGCCAATTGGGAGGCTTGTTGAGGAGTGGTGCCAGGGACCAGCAGCGCGAGGTCGTCCGCATACCCGACAAGCTCCACCCCTTCAGGCAGCTCGAGACCCAGCACGCCGTCGTACATGACATTCCACAGGGTAGGGCCCAAAATGGACCCCTGTGGGACGCCAGCAGAGAGGCTCCGCGTAACTGGACCATCGTCGGTGTCATAGACGAGCTGCCTTCCCTCGAACCAGCTGACAAGGATTCGCTGAAGCTGTTGTGGAACTCCCTTCCGCTGTAATGCTGCCGCCGTCGAGGACCAACTGGCGGTGTTGAATGCATTTCTAACATCGAGCGAAACGACCATCAAACACCGCTTATCACGGTTATTGGTCCGATTAAATTGCATTGCGCGATGTCCAGCTACCACCACGCGTTGCACTGCCATCACGGTAGATCTCCCCCGGCGGAATCCGTACTGGGCTGGGAAAAGGCGGGGAGCATCAGGGTTCTCCAGATGGTCATGGAGCCGGTCCAGTATCAGCTTCTCCAAGAGTTTGCCTGGTCCGTCGATCATGCCCAGCGGCCTGACAGAAGAAGAATCCCCTGGCGGTTTCCCCGGTATGGGCAGGAGGACCAGACGTTGCCTTTTCCAGGCAGCAGGAAAATGGCCACGGTCGAGGCAGTCCTGGAACACTTGTCGAAACACCCCTGGATGATCCCTGATTGCAGCACGGAGCACGGTGTTCGGGATACCGTCTAAACCTGGTGCTTTTAGCGCTGCAAGTTTTCCCGCGATGTTCAGCAGCTCATCGTCGACAATACGCCGAACCGGCTGATTTTCGATGATGATACTACTGCCACCTTCCATAGGCCACTGGAAGCGAGGATGATGTGGAAATAAATCGCCAACAACTCGTTGCAGTACTACCGGATCTGTCTCAGGCGGGGCACGTCCGCCTTATAATCGCGCTCGTAGGATATTGTATAGATCGCCGAACAGATGTTCATCAGCGAGCGCGATTAGATCCGCCATCACCTTTGCTTTACTCTGTCGTATGGCTCGAGTGAGGGCCTTCCTGGCATCCATCTTACGCTGGGCGGCTGCAGCTCGCTCATCCGGATCAGTCCGACTGAGGGCGTACTCGCTAGCAGACTGGAGACCGTCGCGTAGCTCCGCGATCTCCGCTGTCCACCAATAAAGGTTTGGCCGAATGTTGTATAGCGGGGCCCTCACTCGTGTCATTACTTCGTCGCACGCTCGTGTCAGTCCAGCAACAAGATGTTCCGGCGATGAGGCGGCTTCAGAGAAGCGAACTGCCTCCAACGCGATATTAAATGATGCAGCCTGGAAATGACGCGTTTCCCACATAACTCCGGAACGCCGTGGGAACGCTGGCTGACGAAGTCGGGACGACTGCTGTTGATGTTGTTTTCTGATGTTGCTGCTGTTGTTTGGTGTACCACTCACAGTATACCGAATGTATCGATGATCACTTGCAGACTCTGTATCCAGTACTCTCCAGTCTGAAAAGTTCGCTATTGTTGTGCTTGCGAAAGTGACATCGACAACACTTTCACTTGCTACCCCATTGCCCACAAACGTTATCCTCCGTCCGCGGTTCAATACTTCCAGATCTAACAAGTTGATGGTAGCAAGCAATTCAACACCTTTTTCTTTCGTTCGGGCACTCCCCCACTCCTCATGCCAGGCGTTAAAATCACCCGCAAGGATGACGTGCGGGTGGGCTCTGGCTTCGATGTAAACAGCATCGAGGAAAGCTGAAAATTCCTCAATGGTAAATGCGGGGGTAGCGTAGCAGCTGATAATGGTAATTCCGGTCACCTCTACCGAAACCATCCCCGGAATTGAACTATTCCAAAGGTGTTGTATCGGGCGTCTTCCGGTAACGATGACAGCCGCTTTGCCTGAAACGTCGACAGCCCACTTACCATCATTTGGTGGACGATGGTAGATTTCAGACGCTATGATAACGTCCACTCCCTTTTCACGCGCGAATTGCAGCATCAAATCGTGAGCTGTTCTGCTCCGGGACGCATTTAATTGGAGAATCTTAAGCTCACCTGGAACAGAATTTGCTGCAGTTCTCGCACCTGCTGACGCTGTTGGGGTTGTTGGGGTTGTTGTACACCACTGCACTGTGCCGACCCGATAACGTGGGTTCCTCCGCAAATAATGCAACTGGGATTTGCATTGCAGAGTTTAGCACGGTGGCCTGGGACTCGCTTTTCTGCACTGTCTTGTTGCTCCAGCTCACGTACACGACAGCGCGTGTTTCCAACACAGACTAAGCTGCCATCGAGGCGTTGGGCAACTTGGCGAGGGACCTTCACTCTAGCACGCTGAGTGCCCTCTTGCCGGCGCCATTGATCCACCGCTTGCTCACTGATCTTAGATCCGGCTGCAGATGAGAGTGCGGTTGCAGTTTCTGCTGGAGTGGCAAGCATGTCGATGTCTGTGACAAGCAACTGACTCATGTCACATACGACCCGGCCCTGCGCTTTGTCAGCCAAGCACTTCTCGATCTCAGCTTTGATCGACATGCTATCTGCTCCCGGTAGCAGATACATTGATAGGGTTTTGTCGTCAACCCGTCTCACTCGAAGTACGTCCTTGTCAACGTTCGACAGTCGTCGAATGCTGGCGTACATGTCGAGGTACGTCGATCCATTGGCCGCCGTCACTCGAACAATATCTGGTCGCGGTTTTGAACGACCGACCACTTGTCGCTGATGTTGTTGCGTTGTTCGTTGTTGTTGAGTGCTGTTGTTTTTGTTGTTGCTGTTGATGATTGCTCTGCTGCTGTTGTTTTTGTTGCGGCTGCTGATAAGTTGGACGTCTTTTTACAACCGTAGACCATTGCATCTCCGGTAACGTTGAGGTACTGGCCAGGTTCGAAGCCTGACGTTGGATCGGCTGCTGTTGAGGCACACGTTGCTTCTGCTGCTGATTTGGCTGCTTTTGTTTCGACTGCTGTTGCTTTTGCGGTTGCTGTTGGTTTTTGCTGCTGTTGTTGTTTTTGCTGCTGTTACTGTTGATGATTTTGCTGCTGTTGTTGCTGCTGTTGCTGTCGATAATTTTGCTGCTGTTGTTGCTGCTGTTGTTGCTGTTGTTCTCTGCGCAGCCTATTAGCCTTCTTCCGCTGCACTAACCAACCACCGCGTGAACGTCTGATATTCTTCGACGGTCCGGCCGAAAAGGCTACTGGTAGTTGCTGTTCTTGCATGGTCAGCACTGCTCTTGTACCCTGACGGTATAATTCCAGCTCCTTGCGTGTGCCGGAAAGCTCCTTCACTAATGAAGCTAACTGCTCCGTCAGTCGGGTCATGTTCGCTTGCATGGCAGCAAGCTGAGCATCGCGGCTTTTCAGCTGCTCAAGCAGCTCGGCCACAGTTGGTTGCATACTTGTAGTTCCAACTACAGCTGCAGATGATGAAGCATGCGCGGAGGCCGCTTGCTCCTGGGTAGGCAGAGTTATCCGATTCGGATGCACCACAGGTACTAGTCCTGACGCTTCTGCCGATGAAACGATGGTGGTATTTAGCTCATCATCATCATCACTTGACGAGACGTTCAGATTAGCTTCCTGAAGCATTTGCAAAACATTTTTCAAATGTTTCGGCTACAGACAATTACTCTCCACAATTTCGCAGACGCAAACTCACCACAGAACAGATCCCCCTTCCCCAAGTAGATGCCACTAACCATAGATACAATAGACCTTTCTCAATAGCAGAACTAAACTGGGCCCTTAGAAAATGTCAGGGCAAATCTTCAGGCCCTGACAATGTAGGTTATCCACTCCTTAAAAATCTTCCCCCGCATGCCAAACTAACACTCCTTAACATTTACAATAGTATCTGGTCCACCGGGAATATCCCGGCGGATTGGAAATCCAGCCTAACCCTACCGATCCCTAAACCTAAAAAATCCTCTAATGAAATAGACAATTATCGTCCAATCTCGCTCCTTAACTGCATAGGTAAGGTGCTGGAAAGGATGGTAAACCGTAGATTAAGAGAGGAACTAGAAGACCGTAATCTCCTTAGTACTAATCAGCATGCGTTCCAGTGTGGTAAAGGTACGGAAACGTACTTTGCCAAACTGGACGATCTAATAGATAAAGCCACAAGTAGAGACCACCACATAGATCTAGCAATCATTGACCTTTCTAAAGCTTTTGACCGGACCTGGCGTCATGCCATCCTTGTACAACTGTCCCGTTGGGGCTTTGGTGGACTTTTAACCAAGTTCATTGAAAGCTTCCTCACGGACCGGACATTTAGAGTATTAATAGGAACCGAACTATCCAACCCATACACACTGGAGAATGGTGTTCCGCAAGGAGCCATTCTCTCCCCTACCCTCTTCCTTATTAGCATGGAATCTCTTTTTAGCTCCATTCCCTCAGAAATAGAAACCTTCCTTTATGCAGACGATATCATCCTGGCCTCTTCGTCTCGTTCCGCTTGCGAATCTCGTAAACTCCTTCAACCAGGGGTTGACAAGATTGGGCAGTGGTCGAGACGGACGGGCTATGAAATATCACACACCAAATCCAAAATCCTCCATATCTGCAAACTCTCTTTCTGCAAACACCGACGACCCATCACATACAACAAAACACCAATACCTAACACTCGGACAGCCGACATACTCGGCGTTACCTTCGATAGACGCCTTTCTTTTATTCCTCATTCCAACAGGGTTAAGAAGGAAGCCAACTCCCGGCTGAACCTGTTCCGGATGCTCGGAACCGGCAAAGCTAGGGCCTCCCGCACAACCCTGAACCGCATCATCAACGCCTGGCTCCTACCCAAACTACTCTACGGCATCGAGATTGTTTCCCGCGAGAGAGCAATCTTCGAGAAGAGAGTAGCTCCCGTCTACCACACTGCCATCCGCTACTCCACTGGTGCATTTGTCACCAGCCCGATCGTTTCCCTCCTCTGCGAAAGCGGTTTCCTTCCATTTGAACTCATCATCACCAATAGACTTGTCGCAGCTGCAGCTCGAATCCTTGAGAAAGGAGTCGACGCAACTGCCCTCATTACCAGAGCTAACACCGTCCTGCAACAACTCACCAACCACCAGCTCCCTCCGATCATCCAATCCACCCGCCGGGGAATACGTCCCTGGTACCACCGCACTCCTACCATAGACTGGGAACTAAAACACCTACTCCGGGGAACCGGAAAAAGCAGCCACATCGCCAATAGCACCTTCACGCACCTGATCCAAACCAAATACCAGCACCATCACCACATCTTCACAGACGGCTCCGTTAATCGGGTGTCAGCGTTGTTGCTGTTGATGATTGCTCTGCTGCTGTTGTTTTTGTTGCGGCTGCTGATAAGTTGGACGTCTTTTTACAACCGTAGACCATTGCATCTCCGGTAACGTTGAGGTACTGGCCAGGTTCGAAGCCTGACTTTGGATCGGTTGTTGTTGAGGCACACGTTGCTTCTGCTGCTGATTTGGCTGCTGTTGATTTTGTTGCTGTTGTTGCTGATTTTGCTGCTTTTGTTTCGACTGCTGTTGCTTTTGCGGTTGCTGTTGTTTTTGCTGCTGTTGTTGTTTTTGCTGCTGTTGCTGTTGATGATTTTGCTGTTGTTGCTGCTGCTGTTGCTGTCGATAATTTTGCTGCTGTTGTTGTTGCTGTTGTTGCTGTTGTTCTCTGCGCAGCCTATTAGCCTTCTTCCGCTGCACTAACCAACCACCGCGTGAACGTCTGATATTCTTCGACGGTCCGGCCGAAAAGGCTACTGGTAGTTGCTGTTCTTGCATGGTCAGCACTGCTCTTGTACCCTGACGGTATAATTCCAGCTCCTTGCGTGTGCCGGAAAGCTCCTTCACTAATGAAGCTAACTGCTCCGTCAGTCGGGTCATGTTCGCTTGCATGGCAGCAAGCTGAGCATCGCGGCTTTTCAGCTGCTCAAGCAGCTCGGCCACAGTTGGTTGCATACTTGTAGTTCCAACTACAGCTGCAGATGAAGAAGCATGCGCGGAGGCCGCTTGCTCCTGGGTAGGCAGAGTTATCCGATTCGGAAGCACCACAGGTACTAGTCCTGACGCTTCTGCCGATGAAACGATGGTGGTATTTAGCTCATCATCATCATCACTTGACGAGACGTTTAGATTAGCGTCGTCGTCTTCGTTTTCCTTTTCCTTGAGGCGCTCCCCGGGCGCCTGGCTGTGTGAGTGTGTTCCAACACTGCTTTCAGAGAGAGAGGTAACAGGCGAAGCTCTCGTCCTGGACCTCAGTACTCTCTTCTCTGATGGGGGATGGGCGCCATCGCCCAGCCCCGACGACATCTTGCCTTCAATCCACTAAAAACAAACAAGGTCGCTGGCGAGCCGCGCTTTGATGTGCCGCAGGATTGTACAGCCTGCACGTAAATCCATCCAAAACTTACGGAGTTATAAGCACTTTTCTTGTTAGGGCATTAATTGCCACGTAAAGCCGTAAACACAACTGTCATTCACACCCGTAAGGAATAACAATTGTCGTGCACCAGATTTTCACGATTTTCGCACTGTTTTGGCTTGCAACGGATAGAGTGCGCATTCACAAGCTTTCTGGTACAAACCGCACGTAAATCCGTCCAAAATTGGCGAATTTATAAGCACTTTAGCTGTGAGGCCAATATTGCCTTGTGCCGCCGTAACACAACTGTCATTCACACGTTCCACAATATAATGCGCTGTCACTTTAATGTCATATAATTTTCTCTGCCGTTTTTTCACTGTTTAAACTATTTTAGCGTCTATTTCGATCCGGTTTTCGGCTATAAATCGAAAGAACGTGTTCTCCCACGCCGTTTAAGCCGCTATTTGGGTGATTCCGTGCAACACTCATGGAAATATCGTACATCCGGCTACTGGCTTCCGTCGGTAGCACCACTCATGCCGGTTTTTAAATACTTATTTTGGGTATTAATGCTCCGATTATGATCCGGTATTCGCCATGGGGTGTCTCACAGGCACTGTTTCTTTCGATTATTGTCACTTCCGACCCGGAAATCACTTATTTTTATGCACTTTTACAAATGACACAAGCGTTGTTGTTGTTGTTGTTGTTGTTGTTGCATATAAACACTGATTTTGTTCGCTGTTTTTTCCGTTAATTTTCGTCATAATCCACTGCCTTTTTCGTGAAATCGCAAGAGCGGTCACTGATTCAACTTTTAAAGCCAAAACCGTGGCCCGATCGGTTAATTTTCTCACGTTTTTTCTCGAATACACATGTAGCTCCCTCGAAGGCTACTGTTCGATCCAGCTGTCAGATCACTTCCCGGTAACACCGATCTGGTAGGGGAGTACTGTGCAGATAGGAACCAATGGTTTGCACCGACTGGGAACTGTCGGTAAATCGAAATATCAGCATTGAAAGTTACCGCGCCGGCAAACACACACCATCTACAACCATCGTCGCGTGCGGTAGTGTTCTTGAGCGAAAGTGATAAAAAACCAATTTACCGATCCCAAATTAAAAAAGTAGCAAATAAACATTATTAAAAAGCTAAAAGTGTTTGGACGGTGAACACGGCAGAGTGAACCGGAACGCACGCGAGAACAATATAAGGTACGTAATGCGGCAACAAACGAGCTACCGGTATTTAATGATGATCCGGCTGAAAGGCCTGCGTTTATTGCACATTACGAGGAAACTACGAAGCAGTGTGGATTTTCAGCAGTGTGGAACTAAGAAAATATGCTACGATTGCAGAAGGCGTTGAAGGGTCCAGCGCTAGAGGCAGTGAGAAGCAGATTACTGTTGCCGGAGGTGGTGCCGCAGGTGATAGCAACGCTACGATCACGGTATGGGCGATCAGAACATCTCATCTCGGCTCTGATTGAGAAGGTACGTAGAACCCCTGCACTGTGTTTGGAGAAACTAAAAACCGTTGTTGCATTCGGCGAAGCAGTGCAAAGCAGGGTGGATCATATGAAGGCTGCTGGACGACAGGCGCATCTCACGAACCCGCTGTTACTAAAGGAGATCGTGGAGAATTGGAAGAGGTTTGTACGCCACATCGCGGAACCGGATCTGCTGATGTTCGGGGAGTATATGGCCGAGTTGCAGAGCACTGCGGAAACATTAAGCAACCGAGAATCAACATCACTGCGACAAGTTAAACGGAAGAAACCTGGCGTGAAGGGGCATGTGCTCGTTCATGTGAAGTGACAAAATGCTACGCGTTCGAGACAATGGCAGTGAAGGAACGTTGGCAGTTTGTGGTACTGATGGGTGCACGTACAGACACCACACGTTGTTGCATGATAAGGTGGAATCTGGCAGTAGCGTTGGCGGATTTGTATCTGATGGCGGAGGTATTGCTGAGAGCAATCATCATCAATTCGTGACATCATCTTCAACGGCGTTGTTTCGTATAGTTCCCATTACTGTGTATTGTCCAACAACAGAGCGTTCCTGGATGAAGGTTCGTCTGTAACGCTTATGGATGAGGAATTGCCGGATCAGTTGGGAGTCGATGGTGTCGTAGAACCACTCTGCATGCGATGGACTGGCGATACAACGCGTGTAGAAATTCGAGGCGTGTTAACCTTCACGTGGGGTCTGTTGGTTCTTCAAGGCGGTTTGCGGTTAATTCGGTACGGACGGTACCCAGGTTGAATTTGACGCGGCAAACGTTTAGCATCGAGGACGGCGGGGGCCAACATCTGAAGAGGCTACCTATTCAACAATATCGGGATGCGGTACCACAGTTGCTGATTGAGAGCAATCATCATCAATTCGTGACATCATCTTCAACGGCGTTGTTTCGTATAGTTCCCATTACTGTGTATTGTCCAACAACAGAGCGTTCCTGGATGAAGGTTCGTCTGTAACGCTTATGGATGAGGAATTGCCGGATCAGTTGGGAGTCGATGGTGTCGTAGAACCACTCTGCATGCGATGGACTGGCGATACAACGCGTGTAGAAAAAGATTCGAGGCGTGTTAACCTTCAGGTGGGGTCTGTTGGTTCTTCAAGGCGGTTTGCGGTTAATTCGGTACGGACGGTACCCAGGTTGAATTTGACGCGGCAAACGTTTAGCATCGAGGACGGCGGGGGCCAACATCTGAAGAGGCTACCTATTCAACAATATCGGGATGCGGTACCACAGTTGCTGATTGGGTTGGATAACTTGCATTTGGCTGTTCCACTCAAGGTCAAGGAGGGGAAAGCTGGTGAGCCCATCGCGGTCAAGACTCGTCTCGGGTGGTGTATATACGGTAAACCGTCGACAACGAAGAGTGAACGGTTATTTCACATATGTGAGTGCAACGGGCAAGAAGACATCCACAGTGGGATCAAAAGGTTTTACGAGCTGGAACAACTAGGCGTGGAGCATGTCGTCGAACAACATCCTGACGTGCTACGCGCACAGAAGATCCTAGAAGAAACTACAGTTCGAGTAGGAAATCGTTTCGAGTCTGGATTACTTTGGTAATCGGATGATGTAGAACTTCCCGACAGTTTTGAGATGGCGCGACGTAGATTCTTGTGCTTGGAAAAGCGGAAGGAACAGGATAGTGTACTGAAGGCACATGTTCAGCGACAGATTGGCGATTTGCTGAGAAGAAGAGGTACATTCACAAGGCCGCGGATCAGGAACTCTCCGAGTGCGACAAGAAACGAGTGTGGTATTTGCCGATAGGTGTGGTCATCAATCCGAACAAGCCCGGTAAGGTTCGGTTGATTTGGGACGCAGCGGCAAAGGCTCATGGGACATCTTTAAACGACCATCTGCTGAAGGGACCGGATGAACTGGTACCGTTACCTGGAGTGCTGTTTCGATTTCGAACGTACGAGACAGCGACTTGCGCTGACGTTCGAGAAATGTTTCTGCAAATAAGAATGAGAAAGCAAGACAAGCAGGCTCAGCGATTCTTGTGGCGGAAAGATTCTAACGGCAAACTGGAAACATATACTGTCGATGTGGTGACATTTGGATCAGCTTGTTCTCCAGCAACGGCCCAATATGTGAAGAATCGCAACGCTGGCAATTATATGGCTCAATTTCCTCGTGCGGTGGAAGGAATATTACAAAGCACGTATGTAGATGACTTCATAGACAGCTTCGAGACGGAAGAAGAAGCGTGTCGCGTATCCGGAGAAGTCAGAAACATATTTCGAGGCGGTGGCTTTGAGCTTCGGAATTGGATATCCAATAGTATGAAAGTGATGGAACATCTTGGAGAGACGAACATCGATGATATCAAGTGTTTATCCACAAACAGCGGTGAAACGGAACGAGTGTTAGGAATGCGATGGAGTTCTGCGTCGGACGAATTGGGCTTTTGTACTCGGGCATGTAAAGCATTATCGGATGTGGAAAAGGTAACTCCAACGAAGAGAGACGTATTAAGGTGTGTGATGTCCTTATATGACCCATTAAGATTGCTAGCTATGTTCGTTTTCCATGGTAAAATCTTAATACAGGATCTATGGCGATCAGGAGTGCAGTGGGATGAACAAATAACTGATATTCAACTTCGAGCCTGGCGTAGGTGGATTGATTTGTTTCCCTCAATTGCGCAAATTCGGATACCTCGTGCGTATTTCACGGATGCAACGAGGGCCATGTACAAAAACGGTGAATGGCACGTGTTCGTGGACGCAAGAAAATATGCATACGCATGTGCTATATATCTACGGACGGTAGATGCTATGGGAGAGCCACAATGTGTGCTTGTCAGCGGGAAGGCCAAGGTTGCGCCTCTGAAGCCGCTATCTATTCCAAAATTGGAACTGCAGGCATGTTTGCTTGGTGCGCGGTTGTTGCAGTTTACGGAAAAACATCATCCTATTCCGATTAGACGACGTGTATTCTGGACGGGTAGTACGGTTGCATTATCTTGGATCAGAGCGGACCCAAGAAACTACAAGCCCTTTGTCGCCCACCGAGTAGCTGAAATATTGGAGACTACATCTGCAGAGGATTGGCGTTGGGTGCCAACAGATCACAACCCGGCAGACGAGGCTACCAAGTGGAAGGGGAAACAGAACTTCGACTGGAATAGTTCTTGGTTTCAAGGAGCTAGTTTTTTGACTCCACACGAAGATGATTGGCCAACACAGCGACTCCACACGAAGATGATTGGCCAACACAGCGACTCCACACGAAGATGATTGGCCAACACAGCGACTCCACACGAAGATGATTGGCCAACACAGCGATACAACACCAGCGGTACGACAGAAGAACTTCGTCGCGTTAACGTACATGAAGAGGTAACGGATGTGGAGATGTTGCCAATTCAGTTGGAACGGTTTAGCAAATTTGAGAAACTGCATCGGGCAATTGGTTAGCCTCCCGGCCACGAGAGCTGAAAAACTTTTTCGGCACTCATTTTTTCAAGGTTTGAGTGTTGAAAAAGTTTTCCAAGAAATGTAGAAGGTCCACGAAAAAGGGGTTGAAAAAAAGTTGAAATTTTTTTGACAGATCAAAATGTAAACAAACATGCACAGTTACAGTATATGACAAAATATGAGACACTCCTCATTCCGCTCCATTTTATTTTGGACGTATTTTCACCTCAGTTTTTATATTTTCGTAAATGTTTCGACGTTTAATAATTTTGATAAATTCTACAAGACTATTTACCTTATTTCAAATGTATTATATACGAAAAACTTTCTAAAAATGAACAATTATGTACTAACAGAATGTACGTATATATCTTGTAACATACTGTGATTGTGTATTGAAGAGTAGGAAAACAATATAGAGCACAGTGTTATGAGTGCCGCAGCCGTAACATAATGTAAGTGTGAAAAGCCTCCCGGCCACGAGAGCTGAAAAACTTTTTCGGCACTCACTTTTTCAAGGTTTGAGTGTTGAAAAAGTTTTTCAAGAAATGTAGAAGGTCCACGAAAAAGAGGTTGAAAAAAAGTTGAAAATTTTTTGACAGATCAAAATGTAAACAAACATGCACAGTTACAGTATCTGACAAAATATGCGACACTTCTCATTCCGTTTCATTTTATTTTGGACATATTTAAAACTCAGTTTTTAAATTTTCGCAAATATTTCGACGCTAAATAATCTTAATAAATTTCACAAGATCACCTTATTGTATTCACCTTATTTTAAATGTGTTGTATACGAAAAATCTTGTAAAAATTAATAATTATGTATTAACAGAATGTTCGCATATATCTTGTAGCATACTGTGAATGTGTGTTGAAGAGTAAGAAAACAATATAGAGCACAGTGTTATGAGTGCCGCAGCCGTAACATAATATAAGTGTGAAAGAGATAACCAGTTCGCTGCAAATTTTCAACAAGCTGATGCGTAGACCCCGGCAATGGCGAGAGCCTGAAAATTATTTTCAAAACTCATTTTTTCGTTTGAAAAAGTTTTTCAGCTCTCGAGGCCGGGAGGCTAAAGGGATAACCAGTTCGCTGCAAATTTTCAACAAGCTGATGCGTAGACCCCGGCAATGGCGAGAGCCAGAATATTATTTTCAAAACTCATTTTTTCGTTTGAAAAAGTTTTTCCGCTCTCGTGGCTGGGAGGCTGTTGGATTGTCAGATACGTGGGAAATTTGCCACGGAAGTTCAATGGAGAGCCAGGTATGGGAGGAGTTCTAAAGCAGGAAGAACTACTCAAGGCGGAAAACCTGTTATGGCGACAAAAAATGGTTTGAAAATGTACGGGAGTTAAAGGTAGGAGATTTAGTCTTGGTTATAGATGGAAATGTTTTGAATAGCTGGACAAGAGGAGTAGTAGAACGTACGATATCAGGAGCCGACGGGCGCGTGCGGCAAGCGTGGGTTCGCACTACTATCGGTATAGTAAGACGACCAGTAGCGAAGCTGGCGTTATTGGACGTAGCTTAGGGTGACCATACGTGGTTGGTCACGGGCGGGGGGAAGTTGAGAAAGGTTAATTGAGAATGGTAAACGGTATGTGTCATAGAACTGGATCCATCGTATAAACATGAAAGGAGCTGTCAAAGGGCGGAACAAGATGGCACGCGTTTTAGATGAGCCAGTAGCAAGGGAAGCGAGCTGGTGGTGTCACCAAAGTTCTTTCTTTTCTTTTCTGTTTGTATTTAAATTGGTACTGGAAATCCAACGGATATAAACGGATTAAACTAGAAAAACCTCACCCGAACCGGATTCGCGCTAACAACGGGCAGCGTAAAAAAGTTCGCTGAAGAAAATAATATTAGGCTCGAGTATCTTCCACGATACTCGCCTTTTTTAAACCCCATCGAGAACATGTTCTCCAAATGGAAGGAAATTGTTCGGCAAGCAAATCCACAAAACGAGTCCGAATTGATGAATTATATAAAAGAAGGAACCAATCTCATAACTAAACAGGACTGCGACGGGTATTATAGAAAAATGCTAAGGTATGTAAGAAAATGTTGCAACGGAGAGGAAATAGTAGATTGAGGGTAAGTAAACTGGCTAAATGATTATTTGAAATTTTTTTACTGTGAATTATGTTCCTATGAATAATTGCAAATTTTGTTCCTATGAATATTTAAAACTATAATTACGTGTGTGTAACCCTGCACTGCTACAACGCACACCACATGGATTGATGTTGTCCTTCGTTTCATTCGAGCCTTAGCTTTCGAATAAAGAGGATCTAAATCGTACTCCGCTCGACTCGCAATTGGCGCAGCCGGTAGTAATTAGGATAGTTAGAAAAAAAAACAGTGCTAGTGAGTTATTAATAAAGCTTGCATAGTGTGTCCGGACTTGTACCCACTACTAGATAGAGGTACATTTTCATCTCCGTGTTACATTTACAACACGGATGATTTTTGACAACGCCGTTTCGAACCATCCAGCTACTAAGAACCAGCTTCATTCCTCTCTTCCAACAACAGAGAATTGAGGTTATTATTCTCGCGTGCATACACGCTACACAGGTAAGCAGACTTTCTGTTTTTGTTCTCTTGGTGTTACGCACACATCTCCGTGTATAGTAGCAGAGGAAAAAAACATCTGCTGCCTGCCTCGTGGTAGATACTCTCAAACAGATCTATCCGATTTCATAATTGGGTTGCTCTAGAGGCGCTTAATTTTGGAAAGAGAAACGCACTATCAGATAGACGTAACTCTAATTAGTTTTATGTGGAGGAATCCGAAAGAAATAGCATCTTATTCGGAACAAGAATATGAATCCACATAATCTAGCGATCTTACGCACATTCCTATACGCTTTGAAGTCCCGTTACAAGATTTGCACATTCACACAATGGAACCTAGTGTTACTAACCAGGGCAATGGTGAAAATAGTATGCGTGATGCAGTGCTTGAAAATTTACAAACGCAAATTTTACATTTATCATCAACACTACAACATGTAGTTGCTACACAACAGCAAGACAATTCGGCTAGTGTGATGCAAAACCGGTTTGATCAAGCGCAAACCCTGGAGGCATTTTAGCGCATTCCTGATCCGATTAAAATAATTCCTCATTTTGACGGAAACAAAAAACAATTATTTTCATGGATACAGACAGCAGAAAATGCCCTGAACTTATTTAAAAACAGAATTGATCCGCTCTTATATGAAGTTTACGTGGATGCAGCAAAAACTAAAATAATAGGAAAGGCAAGAGACATTCTTTGCTCGGAGGGAAACCCAACAAATTTTGAGGAGATAAAAAACGTTCTTACCAAAGCTCTAGGTGATCGTAAAGATCTCTCTTTTTACATGAGTAAACTTTGGCTGAATAAGATGGGTAGTAGAAGCATCACTGAGTACTACACCCATTGTCAAATTAAATTCGACTGGCCTGGCTAGGCAGTTCCTTGTGTTTCCGCTAGGTGGCGCGAGAGAGGATAAATGTTATAAATAGGGGAAAAAGGGGCCCGAAGCGACCAGTATTAAAAAGCTCGGGAATACACAAAAGCGGCAATAAATTCGAACCCTATTTCACAAACTCACATAGGTGTTAAAATTTTGCCTCCCGAGAGTCGAATCGTCCGGAAAACGTCCGAAATTCGACACCCATACTAAAGAACTTAACATACATCAATAACATGAAAAGTGCTTTACAATATTGTGATATAAATTTGTTTGCTGACGACACGGTGATTCATATAAGTGGAAAAGATAAAAATAACTTATTTGAAAAATTAAACTCAGACCTCGCTAGACTAAACGATATTTAAAATTGAAAAAACTTAAATTAAATACCCTAAAAACTAAAGCCTTAATTATGACCAGAAAACCCAATTTTAGAAATCGACCTATTCTAATGGATGGAATTATGATTGTAGTAGTTAATGAAATACAGTATCTGTTAACGATATTTTTAAATATCGTAAACATCCGACACAAAAATTAGTTGTCGAAAGCTGCGCGTTTCCGCGGCCTCACGGCAGAGGGCGGTATTATCAGTGAGTGTCCCCGAATTCGCACGAATCCCGAAGGCAAACGACCAGTGAGTGAGGTTGACGACCGGAGCCGACGATGAGAGGTTATAAAGGGACGTGGGTAAGAAAAAAAGAACCAGAAGCGCGAAATCAACCCGAGAAACCCAATAGTGTCAACAGCTGATTTTTTAGCTCGTCCTGAGAAAAAGTCGGAATAAACTGTGCTAAAATAGTTGGAGCGCGTAAGTGTTTCGTAAACGGGTGTAATTCACTGAGAAATTCGTGTCGCGTTGTAGCGGTTGCAACAGTATCTAGGAATCATTGTTGACAATAAACTCAATTTTTATGCTCATATTGATGATGTGATAAAAAAAGTTGCTAAAAAATGTGGAATTATATGTAGATTACGTAAAAACATTAGGCGATATGGAAAAATTCAGTTATATCAGGCGTTGATATCTCCCCATTTGGATTTTTGTTCGTCGATTCTGTTCTTGGCCACAGAAACACAAATAACAAGACTGCAAATAGTACAAAACAAAGTAATGAGAGCGGTATTAGATTGTAGCAGGTACACATCCACAGCATCAATGCTAAACATCCTCCAATGGATGTCAGTCAAGCAGAGGATAGTGTATCGCACTTTAGTGTTTATATACAAACTTCTAAATGGGTATTTACCCGTTTATCTAAGAGTAAGAGTAATGAGAGGACGAGATGTACATCATCATTATACTAGAGGGGCCAGCGTTCCGCGTATTCCTTATTATGTAACTGCCAGCTCGAGAAACTGCCTGTTCCACAAAGGAATAAAACTGTACAATACGTTACCAACTAACATTATCAGTGTGAGCAGATTAATTGAGTTTAAAAAACTATGTTGTGTATTCGTCAGAAATAATATGTAAACAATTGTCAACTGTCAAGTACCTATTGGGTGATGATGATTTTTCTGTTTTAAATTAAAAAAAAAACAAAATGAGTCTACATTGAATTGAGACACGCGCGCGTACAATGGGCTTTTTCTAGAAATTGACATCGGGGTGTAGCGAACCATGCGGAAATCGG
The DNA here is from genome assembly GCA_002091835.1 of Anopheles maculatus. Taxonomy (NCBI): domain Eukaryota; kingdom Metazoa; phylum Arthropoda; class Insecta; order Diptera; family Culicidae; genus Anopheles; species Anopheles maculatus. The sequence goes on along the minus strand of KZ063322.1, from coordinate 28,554 downwards.
CTTTAGAGCGGTGCTTAGATCAGTGTCTACCTCAACTATCATCTAAACATCGCTTTAGGTCGAATTCCAATCTCTATGTCAATTTTATTGTTAAACACCTATCCGTTAGTAATAGTGATTGTATTATAAAAATATCAAAACGATAATTCGATCATCCCAATCCAATGTAGGGGTTAGTGGTGGGCATCATCATCATCATCACTTCCCGACCCAACCAGCGTATCCTTCCGGCTTTGGTAACCGTCAGGATGTCTGCATCGTCAAACAGCTCAGCTAGCTCGTGGTTCATTCTCCTTCTCCACATGCCCTGCTCACACACGCCGCCAAAGATAGTCCGTAGCCCCCGCCGTTCGAAAATGGCGAGTGCATTGGCGTCCTCCGCCAGCATAGCCCAGGACTCGTGCCCGTAGAGGACTACCGGTCGTATCAGTGTGCGATATATGGCGCATTTCGTGCGTTGTTGGAGTCTTCTAGATCTCAGGAGTTTGTGGAGGCCATAGTAGGCACGATTCCCCTGCACAATGCGCCTTCGGATTTCGATGCTTACGTTGTTGTCCGAAGTTACGATCGTGCCAAGGTAGCAGAACTCCTCTACTACCTCGAGATCGTCGCCGTCAACTAATACTCTGCTCCCGAATCGTGCTCTATCACGGTCAGAGCCTCCGGCAAGCAGGTACTTTGTCTTCGTCGCATTGATCCTCAATCCAATCCTATCGGCCTCGCGTTTCAGTCGGATGTACGCTTCGCACACCGCCGCAGATGTTCGCCCGATGATGTCGATGTCATCCGCGAAGCCAAGGAATTGGAGAGACCGGGTGAAAATCGTGCCCCGGATGTCGACGCCCGCGCTTCGCATGACACCTCCCAAAGCGATGTTGAACAGCAAACAGGAGAGTCCGTCCCCTTGCCTCAGTCCCCTGTGAGATTCGAACGATTCCGACAGCATGTTCGATACTCTCACCTTGCACTGCACACCGTCCATTGTAGCCCTCAACAGCCGTACCAGCTTCGCAGGGAAACCGTACTGCCGCATGATGTACCATAGCTCGGTACGGTCTATGGTGTCGTAAGCTGCCTTTAAGTCGATGAACAGGTGGTGCGTGGGGATCTGGTGCTCCCGGCACTTCTGGAGGATCTGCCGTAGAGTGAAGGTTTGGTCGGTAGTGGATTTCCCTCCAACAAATCGAGCTTGGTAGCTCCCGACAAAATCTGTAGCAAGGGGCGCAAGTCTGCAGAAGAGTATTCGGGACAGGATCTTGTAGGCAGCATTCAGGACTGTGATGGCTCGGAAGTTAGCACAGCCCAGTCTGTCGCCCTTTTTGTACACTGGGTGAATAACACCCAGTTTCCAGTCGTCCGGTAGTTCTTCCTGGTCCCATATCCTAACAATCAGCCGATGCATAATCGCGGCAAGCCTCTCCGGGCCCATCTTGAATAGTTCAGCCACCAGCCCATCACTGCCAGCTGATTTGTTGCATTTCAGCTGTCTGATAGCACTGATGACTTCATCCAAGGATGGCGGGGGCACTTCGTCATTATCATGCTGGCCGTTGTATTGTTGTTCTCCTCTGCTTTCTGCGCCTGGTCTGTACTCTCCTTTATTCGCTCCTTTCAGGTGTCTGTTGAAGTAGCTTTTCCACCTATCGATCACCTCTCGCTCGTCCGACAGGATATCTCCCTCCGCGTTGCGGCACATGGCGATCATGGGAGTAAAATCGCTTCGTGCCGCATTCAGCATCCTGTAGAACTTGACGGAGTTTCCTCATACTGAGATAACTGCTGCATCAGCTGCTCGTCCGACTCCTCGAAGCTGCGCTTCTTGTCCTGGAAGAGTCGCGTCTGCTGCCTTCGCAGTCGTGCGTAGTTCTCCACGTTCTGCCGGGTCTCGCGCTGGAGCATTCGGGATCGCGCTGCATTCTTCTCGGATAATGCTCGTCTGCACTCGTCATCAAACCATTCCTTCCTCTGGTTACGTGCTACGCGGCCAATGGTTTGTTTGGCTGTGGTGCTGATGGCTTGTTCCACCGAACGCCAGTGGTCATTGAGGGACATCGCCGCGGTATTGGTGTCCTCCGGCAACGCTTCCCCAAGCGCGAACTTGAGCAACTCTAACATCGAGCCGCAACGGGAGGAGGCAACGCAAATGGCGAAGCAATTCGTGACGCAGGAAGGCCGATCATGGGCTGAGGTGGCTCAACGTAGGCCGAGCCCCCAACTGCAGCAGCAACAAACCCGGCTGACGCGACCGCAGCAACTGAATGATGGTCCACAGCCCGCGTCTACACGAGCGGGGGTATCCCGTCAGGAGCAACAGCAGAGAGTAAGGGGTGTGGAATTCCCAGGTCTACCGCAGGCAACGCAGCAAACCAGCGTGGAAGATCCGTGGATTGAGGTCGCCCGCCGCAAATCGCAGCAGAACTGGCGTCAACAAGGCAGGCTTCTACATCAGCA
>KZ063322.1:0-11803 GCA_002091835.1 Anopheles maculatus | reverse complement strand
TTGTGTTCTGTTTATTCCGTGTTGACTTCGGAGTCTGAATCCAAAAATATAAGTGTTTACACATTATATTTTTTGACTAGCGCTACCTCGATCGTTTTTGGCAACCTGGATAACCAAAGCTTACGAATGAGTTCGGACGTGAGGTTTGTAGAGTCACCGGCTAGCTGAACCATGTGTCTGTAAAAATCAGATGCACTACGACCGCCCATTTGGATATGGTATAGTAACTGTGTGGTTACTATACCATGAAAAAGAACTAAAAAGTTTATTTTTTTCAAATGTAGACGATAAATTACCCTTTTCCACGATAAAACAGATTTAACCGGAGGTCCGGAGATTTAACCGGAGTTTTCGGCAAATTCAGACCAAAACGCATTTTGTTCACCTTTGAATAAAGCACAGTTCGGTGAGAAACGTCAAGTGGTCAACACCAAAGTGGGTATAGGAACTAGGTGGGCTTATGCCTAACGATTTGACAACTGCGCATGGAAAAATGAAATAAAATTTGACAATTACGGGTTCGATCGTTTGTCAATGTGTGCGTGCTCCATCTGGTTGTGCTGCCCGGAGCAAAGTGTAAATACGCGTGTGTGTGTTTGAAAATACGCTTATCAGAATCGAACCCGTAACTGTCAAACGTAAATTCCGCGGCAAACCTATGAGCCCACCTAGTTCCTATACCCACTTTGGGTCAACACGGTTTTTTTGTGACAGTTACAGTTCATTTGAAAAAAGCGTTACGAACGATATAGTGAGATGGAAATGAAACCGTGTGCTACCTTTAGGGTGACCTTCACGGACATACCTAAAAAGCCTACCAAACCAGAAGTAATGAAGTTTCTGGTGGAAGAATTGAAACTTCTTCTTCTTCTTCTCTGGCTCTACAACCTCGGAAGGTTTTGGCCTGCTATTTCTAGCTTTCTATGACTTGGTTTTACCCGTGGCTGGATAGTCAGTCCTGCGTACGGGGAGGCGGTCCGCCGGGATTCGAACCTCGGTCCTGCCGTGTGAAGACCGGCGCCGCTATCGGATATACCACCGGTCTTCTCTGGCTCTACAACCTCGGAAGGTTTTGGCCTGCTATTTCTAGCTTTCTATGACTTGGTTTTACCCGTGGCTGGATAGTCAGTCCTGCGTACGGGGAGGCGGTCCGCCGGGATTCGAACCTCGGTCCTGCCGTGTGAAGACCGGCGCCGCTATCGGATATACCACCGGGCCGCCCCAAACTATTGAAACTAGACCCGTCCAAACAGGAAAAGCTCCAGCTAATGGAATCGGTGACCACGGTTATCGAGGGGATGATAAACGCGGATGAAGCGCGTGCCTTCGTGGAAAGCCACGACAACACTCATACCATCATATGCGATGGAGAAGAATACGAAGTACTAGTGATGGGAACTCCGGAGTGGATTCACGAATCCACTCCGAATCCACATGTTGAAAACCGACTCCGAATCCGATACAATTCCGGATTCGACTCCGGAGCTCCGGAGTACTCCGATCGAATCCGGAGCACTCCGGAGCACTGGAGTACTCCGATTGAATCCGGAGCACTCCGGAGCACTGGAGTACTCCGGTTGAATCCGGAGCACTGGAGTATTCCGGTTGAATCCGGAGCACTCCGGAGCACTGGAGTACTCCGATTGAATCCGGAGCAATCCGGAGCACTGGAGTACTCCGATTGAATCCGGAAACGGGGAATAATCGACTACGTGTCGCGCTTTTTTTAAAAAGGAAAATGTTCTTCACATCTACCCAGCCCCCCAGCACGCCAGCAACTTTCGCAGAATGGATTATGAAAAGGGTGGTTACGCAGCCAAGCCAAGAAAAAGCACGTTGCTAAACTTTCACAGAATGGATTATGAAAAGGGTGGTTACACAGTTTTGAAAGCAACGGAAAAAAGATGAGCAAAAACAGACTTTTCAAAGATTTAAGAAATATCAAGATAACAGATATTACAACATCGGGCAATATTTGCAGGAAAATCAACAAGTACATCAAAGCAAATACCAAAGTTACAAAAAAGCAGCCTCGTATATGGTGGAATATTGCTACAGGAAAGGCTTGGAAAGAGCAAAATGAACTAAGAAAAACATACAATGAGAATAGAAACATAAATAATGAAAAAGCATTCAAAATAGCTTTGGCGAAGTTAAGATTCCTAAAAGAAGCACATAAAATAAAAAAATATGAAGAAAACTTGGAAAAAATAGATAGAAAAATGAATTCTACAGAATTATGGAAACTAGTGAGAAGAATAGCAGGAAAACCTAACAATAATAGAGCAGAAAACTTTGTAGAAACAAACATTCAAGCTGCTAAAGAATTTTTGAACAATAATTTCTCAAAAAATTCTAGAGGGAACAAAAAATGCACACAAAAACATACCAACACCTGAGGATATTCTAGATGAAAATAGCTGGGACAAAATACAAAAATAAAGATAAAAAAGGCAAACGAAATGGGGGAAAAAGGCAAACTTAAAAAACAATTTAAAAGGATAAAGATAAAAGCAATACCTAAACCAGGAAAGGACTCCAACAATGTAAACAATTATAGACCCATAGCACTTTTACCCACACGCACAAAGATAATTAACATGGCAGTACTTAAAAAACTACAACACCAGTGTGCCATAAAATAAATGATCCCAAAAACATCCTTAGGATTTTGAGCAAAACACTCCACTAACCAATGCGTAAACTATTATATCAACAAGATTTCTATCAACAAAAGAAGCAAACATTTGACGGGGGTCATATTCGTGGATCTATCCAATGCCTACAACAATGTTAAAAAAGAAACGCTACTAAAAATACTAATAGAAAACGAGACATCATTAGATATCATACGATGGATTGCAGACTTTTTGAATAATCGCACAGTAGAATTGAAATACGAGAATATAATTCTCAAAAAACTGGTATCTGACGGTTTACCCCAGGGAGATGTTCTTTCTCCGACACTATTTAATATCTACACAAAACAAATCCATGAAACAAATAACCAGCTAAATCCACACATAATACGCAGACGATTTTATTATCATACAACAAGCAAAAACAGCCCATGAATTACAGAGAAAATTGCAAAGTTCTCTAAACAATTTCAAAGAAGAAACAAACAAATTAGGTCTACCTATGAACGTAGATAAAACAAAACTCATGGTAATCGGAAAAACTCCACAAACTGTAACAATCAAAATAGACAATACAGATATAGAAAGAGTCACTACCTACAAATACTTGGGAGCATGGATTGAAGGAACTCTCAAATTCAGCCAGAAAAAGATTAAATATAATCAGATGTACTATATATGCAACAAAAATAACAAACTGAGCAAAAACAAAAATAACCAACCCAAGAATAACGATAACAATCCATAAATCTATTATCAGAGGAATTTTAGAACATGGTGCATCCTTCATAGGAAATGTAAACAAAACACTCAGAAAATCCCTACAGACAATAGAAAATCAATCCCTAAGAAAAATAACTGGGTGTACCAAAACAACTCCAACAAACTCACTAATGGCAATAGCAGCAGAAATCCCACTACACATTAGATTTAGATATTTAGCTACAAAGGAAACAATTAAAACACTAGCTTTTTTAAAAATACATGGCAACCAAATAACAAACATTAGAGGAAACACTACACAACAGAATGAAACGTCAGTCGTTCACAACGGAAAACCGGCATACTGGTGGACGCCGGAGATCGGCCGACTGAGGGAAGAATGCCGCCTGGCTTGGGAGCGTGTGAACGGCGCTCAGGCCGCTGAGCCCAAGATCCACTCGGAGGTCTCTACGCAACATCAAGAGGCTCGTCATCGGCTGAAAGCTGCCATCTCGGCCAGCAAGCGAGAGAAGTATGCCGAATCCATGCAGCAACTGGAGGAAGATGAAACGGGTCGGTGGCTGGGAGTAACGCTTCGACGGCTTTGCGGCAGCCGCATGGCAAGTGTCGCGTACGCAACGGTCCACATCGTTTTGACAGCGGAGCGGAGCGGAATCAGTCGCAGAGCCGCGGACACAATTCGCTACGGGCGAATTCGCTCGGGAGAAATGTTCTCACCTGAATTCCCGCTAGCAGCGGTGAAGGGTGATTGACCGAAGGACTAGCAGCTAGGAGATAAAAACCCGGCGCGCGCGCGATTAGGCCTCTTTCCATACGCAGCGGATGAACGCAGCTAATTTGAAATTTTCGGTTAAAGTAAAAGTGTAAAAGTGAAACATTAACTCGAGAATTGTTAAAATCTGCCGAAATATCCGAAACGCGTAATAACTGGGGAGCGCTTGTTGCTGGACGCAACAGCAAGCGAGCGAGATCCGTCCACGCTTGGACGCATTGTGGGCGCGCTCTGCCATCCACCCGTAAACTGGCCCATCATCGAGCCGGACGGCGTCGGTATCAGGCCGGTCACTGAGCAGGAGTTGCTCGACATCGCGGCCGGCCTGAACCCAAGGAAGGCGCCCGGACTGGACGGCCTGCCCAACGTTGCCCTCACGGTTCCCGGAGCAGTGGAGGAAAGCGAAGCTTGTCCTCATCCCGAAACCTGGCAAACCGCCGGGCGAGCCGTCTTCAGTACGACCGGTGATGCTCCTGGACATACCCGCGAAGGTGTACGAGCGAGTGCTGCTGAACCGCCTGAACGACCACATCGAGAGGCCAACGGAGCCGATGCTTTCCGAGCGTCAATTCGGCTTCCGATGTGGTCGCTCCACCCTTCAGCCGGTAGAACTGGTGGTCGAAGCCGCCAGATCCGCCATGAGTTTTGGACGCACCAACCGGAGAGACAAGCGCTGCTTGCTTGTCGTTGCTCTGGATGTGCGCAACGCGTTCAACTCGGCGGACTGGCAGGCCATCGCACAGGCGCTGCACGCAAAAGGAGTACCGGCAGGACTGCGCAGCATCCTGCAGGAGTACTTCCGGGACCGTGAGCTCACGTACGACACGAGCTCCGGTCCGGTAACACGTCGAGTAACGGCAGGAGTGCCACAGGGATCCATCCTTGGTCCCACTGTTGCAGGCTGGATGGAGCGTCACCGGTTACAGCTGGCCCCCGAAAAGACGGAGATCATTCTCATCTCTAGTCTAAGAAGGGGCCACCCAGAGGTGCCCGTATCCATCAATGGAGTGGAGGTCCGGTCGAAGACTGCAATTCGCTACCTCGGGGTCATGCTTCACGACCACCTCTCGTGGAAGCCACACGTTGAGAAGGCCACGGCGAAGGCCCTGCGTGTGGAGAAGCTGGCCACCCGCATGATGCCAAACCATGCCGGACTGAGGATGGCGAAACGCAGGCTGCTAGCGGCGATCGTGGACTCGATCGTGAAATACGCGACACCTATCTGGGCGGAGGCGGTAAAGCTGCAATGGTGTAGGAAGAAGCTGGAGCAGCTGCAGCGGCCTCTAGCGAAAGGAGTGGCTCGAACCTTTCGCACGGTGAAGTACACGACGGCGGGGGTGCTTTTTTTTTAGACAAAGTGGGTCTGTTTATTACCTTCATATAGTTGTAATTCCCAGCCCACAACACAACCCCCTCCTTCTTTCCCGCAAGGGATATGAAGAGGAGGTTTCCTCGCGAAAGCCTTCCCATTAGTATGCACAAATGCACCTTTCAATTTGTGTTATTATTATTATTATTATTATTTATTAATACTACTTGTCTGCCTCGAGGGCTTAACAATGATTAACTTGCATACTAGTGAAATAGGGAGTTGGAGTACGAGGATGAGGGAAGCAATCATTGTGAGGAGCGGGGAGAGGATTGACAATAAGAATCGTTAAAAGACGACAACGCTCGGAGAAAAGGATCGTTTGATCCATATCGAGTATGGCGGGAAGGGATGTAAAGGGGCGCACGGTTCCTTAAGTGTCGAGAGGGAGCATATAAAGGAACGGCAGATAGAAGGAAAGGAATGTCAAGGTCATGGGAAAGGAGGCTTGCAATGAAGCTAGCGCGGGAATGGGAATGACGAACATTAATGGGTTCGAGACCAAGAAGTTGACAACGGTTAGGGTATGATAGGCGAGGAACTTGGAAGCCTGCAAGGAAACGGCGAGTTGCTACGCGTTTGAATTTTCGCTGAACACTCTCCAGTCTGGCCAATGCAACTGAGCCTGACGGGGACCAGACAACAGCAGCATAGTCCAAACGAGGATTTTGACAGTTCGAGGCGGACGAGTGCGTCTTTTCGGTGGTGACAAAAAAGCCTAGTAAAAAGTGTGTAAAAGTGTAATATTTGGTTTAAAAAGTGCATACTCGCTAGCTTTACACAGGTTTAAGGCGTGAAAGGCAGAATAAGCATGAAAAATTATTAAATCGGACGATGCTTGCCAAAACAAAGTGCGGTTGAAGTGCGCGTCATATGTGTCGTAGCATGTGTGTGTTGTGCTAGCGCGTTAATGGATGATTGAAAAATCGGGCGATATTGCCACAAACGGCTGTAAGAAGCCTAAACACTGTTACCGGAACACATAAAAGAGAATAAATGATGCAATAACACCAGCGAAATACTTATTTTGACTAAAATTCCGTTAACAAAAATAAAAACGCGTCAATAAAAAGGTGACGTCGTAAGTGTCAGTTTGAGTGTGTGAGTGTATGTGACAGCGCTTAATTTACCTTGTGAAAGAAAACGAGCGACATTCGCCACAAACAGCAAAAAGATCGCTACATTTCAGTTTTCGGATAGTGCGGGTGGCGAAATACTCGCAGAAAACCGAAAAAACGTTTTTTCTGTGCGGTAAAAACCATTGCGGAAAGCTGTGTCATGTGTGTAGGCGCGTATGTGTGTGGGTGATATCTACACAGTGAACGATGCAAATGAGTGCGTGATTTTTGCCATGGTCGAGTGTTTGAGCGTCCAGCAGGGATAATTGGGTACCTGAGAAAATCGTGCACAGTGCATCCGTTTACCATACGCTTTGGGTTCGCGGCACCAGTATCGACTCTGGAGAAGCCAGCACATCGATTGGCAGCTATTTTGCGAGCCTTTTGCAAGGTTCAGGTGTTCGGGTGGAGTGTTAATCTGACACACATGCCTCTGTCGTTATGGAGACCCGCTTGAGGCCACGTACGTCACTAATAGGTACCGGGATAGCGGTTGTTCCGGCGAAGAAACGATCACCGGCAGTGGTTACAATGGTCCAAGGGAAGAGCGCCGCAGCAGCAGTGGGAGGCTCTGCAAAGCTAACGGACGTTGAGCGCATCATCGAGCGATTGGAGGACCAGCTGTTGCTCCTCCGTACACAGCTCGCGGAACAAGCAGAACTGTTCCGGAAGGAGCTAGAAAAGCATCGCGAGGAGGCAAGTAAGGAGCTAGAGCGGCACCGTGAAGATGCTCGCTCCCGGGAAGCAAGTCTCCGAGACGAGCTGAAGAAAGATCGCGAGTTCATCGCACTTCTGCTCTCAAAGAACTTGAGCAACTCTAACATCGAGCCGCAACGGGAGGAGGCAACGCAAATGGCGAAGCAATTCGTGACGCAGGAAGGCCGATCATGGGCTGAGGTGGCTCAACGTAGGCCGAGCTCCCAACTGCAGCAGCAACAAACCCGGCAGACGCGACCGCAGCAACTGAATGATGGTCCACAGCCCGCGTCTACACGAGCGGGGGTATCCCGTCAGGAGCAACAGCAGAGAGTAAGGGGTGTGGAATTCCCAGGTCTACCGCAGGCGACGCAGCAAACCAGCGTGGAAGATCCGTGGATTGAGGTCGCCCGCCGCAAATCGCAGCAGAACTCAGCAGGAAGGCCAACGCCAGCGAAAGCAGAGGCCCTCGAATGATCAAGGTCTGGTAGAAAAGCGTCCCTTGCGACAACGTCGTATCCGCAGGGACTGCATCGAAGTGACACCAGCAGAAGGCAAATCCTGGCTAGACGTCTATGCCCAGCTACGCCAGGCGCCGGAGCTGAAAGATGTTGCTGATTGTATCGGTGTCGGGAAGCGAACTGCGAGAGAGAAACTACGCATGCAGGTGACAGGAGAGCAGGACTCCACGGAAATCCACACCCGCATACAATTGATCCTAGGCGAGAACGGATCGTCACCCGTAGTGACCCAGCAGGCGGAAGCAATCATCTGCAACATCGATCCGCTCGCAAACGACCAGGATGTTGCCTCGGGGGACTACCACCAGACACGATATACGTCAGTCGATGGACTCGTCGGGATGGGACGCAGCGAGCGAGAGTCCGGGTTCTTCTAGCAAAGGCCAAAAACATAATCGGTCAGCGCATCAAGGTGCACTATCAAGGAGGCGCAGACCACGTCCATCACTAAGCATCGATGTAACCGGTGTCTGGAGCGGGGACACCATGCGGGCAATTGCCGTAGCTCATTTGATCGTACGAGCATGTGCATCCGCTGTGGGGCCAATGACCATCTGGCTACCACGTGTAATGCGGAGATCCGATGCGCGGTTTGTGCTGGCCCCCATCGAGTGGGCAACAGAGACTGTGACCAACATCGCCGAAAATGCAAAAATCCTGCAGCTGAATATCTCGCGCAGCGCAGTAGCCCAAGACCTTTTGCTACAGTCGGCGAAGGAGGAAAAAGCGGACGTACTAATCGTGTCGGAGATATACAGCCCTCCCACGGCTAACAGCAATTGGGTTGCTGACGTTTCCGGCAGGTGCGCCATCGTCATCATTGGCTCGCGGCCCATACAGAGAATTTTTAATACCTTCATTCCTGGTATGGTGATGATGATGATGCCCACCACTAACCCCTACATTGGATTGAGATGGTCGAATTATCGTTTTGATATTTTTAGAATACAATCACTATTACTAACGGATAGGTGTTTAACAATAAAATTGACATAGAGATTGGAATTCGACCTAAAGCGATGTTTAGGTGATTTGAGGTAGACACTGATCTAAGCATCGCTCTAAAGCCGGTTTCCGCATGGTTCGCTACACCCCGATGTCAATTTCTAGATAAAGCCCATTGTACGCGCACGTGTCTCAATTCAATGTAGACTCATTCTGTTTTTTTTTAATTTAAAACAGAAAAATCATCATCACCCAATAGGTACTTGACAGTTGACAATTGTTTACATATTATTTCTGACGAATACACAACATAGTTTTTTAAACTCAATTAATCTGCTCACACTGATAATGTTAGTTGGTAACGTATTGTACAGTTTTATTCCTTTGTGGAACAGGCAGTTTCTCGAGCTGGCAGTTACATAATAAGGAATACGCGGAACGCTGGCCCCTCTAGTATAATGATGATGTACATCTCGTCCCCTCATTACTCTTTGTCCTAGATAAACGGGTAAATACCCATTTAGAAGTTTGTATATAAACACTAAAGTGCGATACACTATCCTCTGCTTGACTGACATCCATTGGAGGATGTTTAGCATTGATGCTGTGGATGTGTACCTGCTACAATCTAATACCGCTCTCATTACTTTGTTTTGTACTATTTGCAGTCTTGTTATTTGTGTTTCTGTGGCCAAGAACAGAATCGACGAACAAAAATCCAAATGGGGAGATATCAACGCCTGATATAACATTATCACAATATTTAAAAATTTATATCACAATATTGTAAAGCACTTTTCATGTCATTGATGTACATTAAGAAAAGAATGGGTCCCAGCACACTCCCTTGGGGAACTCCCAAAGTGTTTTCGATGGGTTCGGATACCTGATTTTTAAAAACTGTTCTCTGCGTTCTGCCTTCAAGGTAATTTGTGAATCAATTATATTCGTTATTCATAATACCAAAGCATTTTAATGTTTTTAATAACAAATGCCTTGAAATCGTTTCAAATGCTCTCTTCAAATCCAAAAATATTGCAATTGTATGATTATTCTTTTTGTCCAGTTCGTCTTTCCATTTTGCTAACACTAAATTCAGCGCGTTTTCACATGAATGGTTTGATCTGTATCCTGATTGTTCTGGCACTAATAAATTGTTAGAGTCTAGATATGCTACAAGTTGTTCTTTAACTATCACCTCTAATATTTTTTCTAGTGTTATCATTTTATTTATTGGCCTGAATTCTTCAACTGAACAAGTGTTTGCTTTCTTTGGATTCCTTCCACGTTTCTGGGAAAATTCCATTCACTAACGATTCATTAATGATGTCCAGCAAATCACCACTGATAACATCAAGACAATCTCGTATAACTCTGAAGGATACAATATAAACTCCTGAGGTTTTCTTTAGGTTAAAACATACAGAACGAAGTTTACCATAATTCACTGTTTCAAAATGAAACACATTACATTTTTCAAAAATGACCATAGCTTCTACCTATCATGCTTATTATCAGAAATTTTTCTATCATAATATGCAATTTGTGTTTGTTTCAGTTTTCTGGAGAATTCATTTCTCATTTGTTTATAAATTTGCCAATCTTCTATGCGATTCGATTTTAAGAACTTTACGTAAAGAGAATCACGTTTGTGTTTCATATGTGCTAAATTTCCCGTATACCATTGATTGGAGTTTATAATTCGAACTTCCTTGTCCAATTTTTCTAGGCTTTGTTCTATAACTGTACGCAACCTAGTCGCTTTACTATTAAAATCCGATATATGGCCACTAATACCTTGTGCTACTAAATGGTTTATTGCAGCAGGGGAATACTTATCCCAGCATTTCTTTATTACATCATTGCCTTTTGATTTACACTTCTGGAATATCCATTCTATTGTTTCGTGGTCTGATAATTTAAAGTTATAATGGATTTTAGTTTGTACTGATTTGTCATTACTAAAAACATGATCAATCAAAGTTCTGCTATTCTTGGTAATACGTGTCGGTTGATGTACCATCTGTTGCATACCCAAGGATTCCATTAGTCTTTTTATTGGAGCAGATTCATGGACATTGTACCAGTTGATGTTAAAATCACCGATGATCACATTAACTTTGCTGTGGTCTAAAAATTCGTCCAGCCAATTTTCCAAAAGTGTTAAAAACCTTGAAGTGCTTGAGCTCGGAGAATGATAAATTAAACCATATCTAACTAATTTTGTTCCTTTGGTTATCGTAATTCCCAGGAACCAGTTGCCATCACCTGATTGGTTTGTTACTATATCACAAGCAATTGATTTTCTAATGTACATTACTAATCCTCCCGTGTGTCTTGAATGAGATAAACATGCTACGTTCAAAACCAACATAAATTTTATTTAAATCAAGCAAAAATTTTTCCGTCAATGGGTCAACTTCTAATAAAGCATTGTACTTATGGTATTTTAATTGCTTGTTGACATATTGGCCCACTAACTTAATGTAGTTTGCCGGTATTCCTACGTTTTGAGATTTTATTAGATCAATAAGATCTTGTTCTGATCGCTGTTCACTCATTCCTATTATTTTTATTCTTTTAAATGGTTCTGAGGTTGTGTATTTGGTTGCCAAACGCATTTCAATAGCTTTTTTAACATTTTCGCTTTCAATCGTGGAAGCACATTGAATAATAATTTGGCCAGATCTTATGATGATGATCCCACCCAAACCCCCGCATAGGCTCGAGATGGTCGAAGTTATCTTAAAATCTCGTACAACTCTGGAGGATACATTATAAACTCCTGAGGTTTTCTTTAGGTTAAAACATACAGAACGAAGTTTACCATAATTCACTGTTTCAAAATGAAACACCTGCTCTGTGAATTGTCTCGATTCATGTTCTATAGCGATACTATTGTCAATACTATTGTGAATATCTATGACACTCTCTACAAAATACCGATTGAATTTATAAGCTATTGATGCTTCATCATAAATAACAAAATTTCCGAATTTGATGTAATTCAGTTCACTCTT